>JAFVLL020007152.1:0-29257 GCA_021397915.2 Tor tambroides | reverse complement strand
ATATTCATCTTTTAATCATATTTGTAAATGTCTTGACTCCACAGCCAACAGAGCAATTTTGTCTTTACTGTTCCAATACTTTTGGAGGGCACTCTATATATATATATATGTACACTGACACTTGAATTAAAGTAAATAACAGCAAATAAAAAAAAAACCCTATGAAAACTGAATCTTTAGAAAATATCTGAGCTGGTGAGGTTGTGGATATCTAGAGAAATCTAGACATTTGTTTCATTCTTTGACTGTAACTGTATTGAAGGCTGCTGGTGATTGTTGGCATAACAAAATTCCAGAGTGATGGGGCGTTATGAAAAATCTGTCATCAATAACTCATTTCAAACCTGTATGACTTTTGTTCATCTTTGAAACAAATGAGGATATTTTTAATGAAAGTAAATTCCATTTAGGCCATTTTACTGTAACTTTGATGCTTCACAAAGTTCATAGACATTGTAAAAGAAATCCTCATGAATCGAGCCATTTAACTCAAGTCTTCTGTAAAGACACAATGGCTTTATATGAAGAACAGCATGATTTATATGGATTTCTTTCATAATCTCGTTCTGAACTTTTTAAAGTGCCAAACTTTTGGTTACATGGGCTTTCAAAGGAGGAACTGAAATCTCTTGGATTTCATTAAAAAGATCTTAATTTGTGTTTCAAAGATGAACCAAAGTCTTATGAGTTTGAAATGACATGAGGGTGAGTAATTGATGATGATTTTCATTTTTGGGTGAACGATCCCTTTAAAACCGCCTGGTTAACATCTTCACATCCTCTTCTTCAAAGAGTGTCTTTGGTACACTGAGCTTTCCGCCTGACTTGACTGTTAAAAACACCCCAGAAGATTCTTTCAGTTTTACATTTGGCTGTCCAAATAAAGACAGATTTCTCAAAAATGTCTACAGACTGTCTAAAAAAAGTTTTGAGATCACATTCATTGACTTTTAGCACTCGTACCTTCCAGGTATGAAATAAAAGAATCAATAACCAAAGGAGCACTTATTGCTTAGCTTGACCAAATACAGATGCACAGAGTTACACGATACATCCACGAGACTGCGGCTCAAAGACTGGTGCTCAACTATACGCATGAGGTCGATCAATATGGTGTCTAGTACAGATCTGAATGAATCCGGCTCCATAAAACAGCACGTACAGCAAAACTGGATAACTCAACCCGAGGAACATGTACAGACTATATGCACGGAGCAAAATACAATAGATAGGTCATAGTTAGCGTCCTTCTGAGCTACATGTGTCCATGTTCTCTTAAAGCCTCAAGGTGCATGAATGAGAACTATAAATACTGCAGAAAAATATAATCGGATCTTCATCACGACAGCACCATCCTTTCAAATGTGCATAAAAACATACACATCCTTATTACATTAACGCAGATGTGCTGTAGCTAAGTTGGCCTTTGTACACATGGCTTTTGATGACTAACCCAGTTTTCTGGCTGGTTCTTTAAGGACTGGTCCCTCAGGCTCGCTCTCGGTCTCGAAGTTGAGAGCCACGTTACGAAACCACTTCCACATAACCAGGCGAGCCTTTGGAGTCGCTGCTACAGCAATCAGCAGATTCTTGTTACTTTCAGTGTTTTCTTCAACTGATGAGTTGTTTGCAAACAAGTGCTTGGTGTAAATCCAATGTTGGTTGTAAAGAGGTGTAGTGACTTGATACCTACAAAAATCCTTTTTACCAAATATGGTAAACATGAGTGTTTCAGAGCAGTGGCACTTTCTGGGATAAACACTGCAGAATACTATTATGTACAGTATTTGTTTATGTGTTAATCTACCTGTGAATATACGAGCATACAAATATACACAAGCAAGTCAGATATGTACATCTATGGACAACAGGCTATATACAGAAACAAGTCCAAAAGGCTCAAGTCCAGCTTGCAAAGCACATCAATGACACCGAATGGCCATCTGTGGTTGTTGTTTGGTGACTCACCAGATGAAGCATGGCTGGTAAAGTTTGTCTGAGGTGGTCTTGCATGATAAGGAGGTATCTTTTCATGGACACCAATCATTTCTGGTCCCTCGATATTCCTGATTGAAGTAAAACACCAGATGTAGGTCCCTCGCTGTCCTCTCTAGATGAGTGGAGGGAGTGGACAGGCAGTGTAAAGATGATGAGAGTTTTGCTCTAGATCTTGATGCCCTCTTGTTGACTGAGCTGGGATAGCGACTTTTTCACACGCAGCGCGGTGAGGCGAGCGCCTCCGTTGGCGTACCAGCATTCCCTCATGATCTTTGCCATCACACGCAGGGCCTGCGGGCAGGATGAGACAGATGCTATCACAGATGTAATTATTATGCTATACACTTTCCCTAACCTTCTTCTGCATCTCTTGCTTACATGCACAGAGAGAATGACTGCTAAAAATACTGAGCTTTACCAGCAAAATATTGCTGTTACTGATCATTTAATCATTCAGCATTGGTGAAAGTCAGGAAATCTTTGTGTGCGTCCATATGCATCAGATATCCTTGCTAGAGTTCTTGCACATGAGTGCGAGTCATAATTTCTGGTTATGGATCTTTTTACTGAGTCAGTCAAAAAGACTCACAAAACAGTTCTTTCACTCACTTATGAGTTAGCGGTTTGAATCAGACTCAACATGAATCGTTCACAGCTCTTACTGAGTTTATAACTGACTCCCTCAATGAGCTGCAGTCATTTTTTTTTTATTCAAAATGAATTGGGAATTGTTACTACGATGACAATTTTGAGATTTACATTAGCCTATTTACTGTTGTTGATATGACAGATTGTAATTAAACATAGATATTCACAAGTGTTGGTACTGATAACATAGTCTAACTATTAACAATTATTTTTGTTAACTGAAATAAAGCTGAAATAAATATAAATATTAGAAGAAAAAATAAAAAACAAATGTTGTTTTGGAAATTAAATAAAACTAAGTACAATAAAATAAGTTGAAGTACTAAATTTATCAAAACTAAAATAAAATTATAATAGAAATATAATAGTTGACAATAATATTCTATAATAGAAAATAGGAAAACTACTAAAAAGCACATTAAAATGACTAAAACTAAAATAAAAAATAACTGAATATATAAAAATAAAAGCTATTTCAAAATGTTATCAAATACTATAACAGTACACTACCAGTCACACATTTTTGGACAGTAAGATTTTTAATGTTTTTTAAAGAAGTCTCTTCACCAAGCCTGCATTTATTTGATTCAAAGTACAGCAAAAACTTTTGAAATATTTTACTATTTAAAATAACTGTTTTCTATTTGAATACATTTTAAAATGTAATTTATTCCTGTGATTTCAAAGCTGAATTTTTAGCATCATTACTCCAGTCACATGATCCTTCAGAAATCATTCTAATATTCTGATTTGCTGCTCAAAAACATTTATAATTATTATTATTATTATTATTATGTTGAAAACAGCTGAGTAGAATTTTTTCAGCTTTCTTTGATGAATAGAAAGTTCAGAAGAACAGCATTTATCAAAAGCTTTTTATTTCAGATAAATGCTGATCTTTGGATCTTTCTATTCATCAAAGAATCCTGAAAAAAATGTACTCAACTATTTTAAATATTGATAATAATAATAAAAATGTTTCTTGAAGAGCAAATCAGCATATTAGAAGGATTTCTGAAGGATCATGTAACAATGAAGACTGGAGTAATGATGCTGAGAATTCAGCACTACATTAAATTACATTTTAAAATATATTCAAATAGAAAACAGTTATGTTAACTAGTAAAAATACATTTAAACATTTTACTGTTTTTGCTTACTTTGGATCAAATAAAAGCAGACTTGGTGAGCAGAAGAGACTTTAAACATTAAAAATCTTACTGTCCAAAAACCTTTGACTGGCAGAGTATATAAATAATAACACTGGTATTAACAGCATAGTTTTGTTGTAATACATTAAAAAACAAATATTTTACAAAAATTATTATTGGTTAACATGAGGTTGAATTGACTGTTGGAAGGGAAATGTGTTGGAACCATACTCAACAAATTTGACCTTTTTCTTCCAGCAGGCATACATATTCTTACGTTCCAACAGACACGTTTCACAAAATAGTGATATTTATATGACATAAATAGCCATAATCACTACAGCATAAAATTGGAACAAAATTATTCTAAAAACAACTAGAATGCACTTTAGTTGATGTAAATTAAATCTTAATATCGAGTATACTAAAACATCCCTTCAACACAGCAGTCACAAGGTAAAAGCTAAAGTATAAAGCTAGGACTTTAATGACCTAAAGCGCTTCTGAACAACCATTTTTATCAAGCAATGTTGTAATTTCTCAACTCAAGTCATTTGGCTCCTAAACCTTTTAATTAAAGAGGCACTGACTCCCTTGTCAATTTTATGACTCTATAGCACATTCATAACTTTGCCAAACATAAGCATTCGTTTAACTACTTAAAGTCACATCCTATAAAGAAAACTTTGTAAGGTAAATATGAGAGAAATCAGTGCATTTAGTCGCTTCTGTAAACCCTGAGCATTTAGTTGGGTTTTTAATGCAGAGAGCATGAGGCATCTGCTGTGGCCTTCTCTTGTCCTTTTCATCACACATCAGCGTCTAGACAGCTCTTTTTATTAAACACACCTGTGCATACAGAAAAACGTTCCAAACAAACTTTAACTCAGGTGAACTCGGAGTTTGATAAGCTTTTGAAACAGATCATCTTTCACAAAGTAATCCACGTGAATCAGCACTTTGAAAGAGTGAGGTGCACAGGTTCTTTGGGTCACATCAGGACTGAATGCCAGGGTGTCATCTTAATTACACTGTCTGTATTTAACAGAAATGACAAGAGCACTCAGGTACAAGGAAGTCACATCCAAAATCAATCAAAGTTGTAAAAAGTGTTATAAATTTTTTGTGACTGGGCACAGCATTCATCCTTGCAAACCCAAGCAAGTCTACTTCAGAAAGATGAAAACAACAAATTTCCTCTATAGTAGGGTTGGGCGATCTGACGATTTTATATCGTAATCTCGAAGACATCTACAATCTTTTTTTCAAGCGAATAGAGACTGTGATTCTTTATGCGCTCGTAATAATTTTAAAACTACAGCAATGACTGCCTACTGAATGGTTGCACTCAGTGGCCAGATTTAGGGCCCTATGATTTCCACGACGTGGAAAATGCAGACGGAATTACGGAATCCAGTTATAAAAATGTAATTTGCTGTTTAATGCAGAATCTCACAGAATTTGTCAAAGTTTGGATTAATTCATCAAAAGTAGGTCATTATACTTACATCACGATTTAGACTACTATCTGTAAATATTAAGCCACAAAAACACTATTTCCTGCATGTCCTAAGGTATAGTGACGTGACATACGGCCAAGTATGGTGACCCATACTCGGAATTTGTGCTTTGCATTTAACCCATCCAAAGTGCACACACACAGCAGTGAACATACACACCCGGAGCAGTGGGCAGCCATTTATGCTGCGGCGCCCGGGGAGCAGTTGGGGGTTCGGTGCCTTTCTCAAGGGCACCTCAGTCGTGGTATTGAGGGTGAAGAGAGCGCTGAACATTCACTCCCCCCACCTACAATCCCTGCCAGCCCGAGACTCAAACTCGCAACCTTTGGTTTACGAGTCTGACTCTCTAACCATTAGGCCACGACTTCCCACGACTTCTACGCGTCTCTGTGTGAATGAATGGCGCAGATGCACGTTTTTGTTAACTACACATACTAAAGCGCACCGTGCACGTGATGCTCACAATGTTTTCAGCGTCTTCCATCTCAATAAATGAGTTGTATTCACGGTAACCCGTCAAAATAAAAGTTTGGTTTAACGTGAAGACATTGTACCAGAAATATATTACTATAGCTCAGCAGAATGCACGTAATGCTAGTACTACTAAAATTATTAAAACTTTATTTTTTAAGGCATATTTCTTCCATGTTTTAATTTTAATAGTAAATCCCCTTTATTTACCAAAAAATACATACACAGAATTTCTCAGGAAAAAAAACTGTTTCATAAGGCTATTATAAATTAGACATGCTAAAACAGAATTTGTAACAATAAAACAGAAGGTGAGAAAAAATACAACATTTCATAGGGCCCTAAACATGTAATTTTTGTTAAACTTTTAATAAATTGATGTTAATTTGTACAAGTTTCATGATTTTAATTAATTAGACATGCAATAAATCAAAATTAATTCATAATAAATTTAATTTAACCATTAAAAAGGAGTCCAGAAAAAATAAAATGGGGGGAAAAAATGGAATTTGGAAAAAACCCCCCCAAAAAAACGGAATTTGGAAAAAAAAACCAAAAAAAAAATAAAAAAAATTCGGAAAAAATAAAATGGATTTCATAAGGCCCTACAGATTATATCATGTGTCTTTCGTGTGTGGTGAAAAACAATGAGCTTAAAAAAACTTGAGCTTACAGTAGGGCTGTGCAATCAATCAAATTTTAGTTATAGTTTAGATTTTGGCTTCCAACAATTATGAAAAAGTGATAAGCTAAAATGATCATTGTGCTGCATTACATTAAAGTTCCTTTAATTTAAAAGTGGTCCATGGGCAAACAACAATATATGTGTGAAGTACTAACTACAGGAAGTGTGGCAGTTATTGCAGCTAATGGAAGCGATAACAATTACTAACTCCATGGGGTTAATTACTTTTTTACACAAGAGCATTAAGTGTAATATTAAAACTTTTCTTCAGCTTATTACTGTGTTTTTCATTTACAAAGAGTCACTTTTATGCATTCATTGCAGTAGTGTTGTTACTGTGAAAGGAGGCCTATTATGCAAAATTCACTTTTATAAGGTGTTTGAACACAGATGTGTATCCACAGTGTGTGTAAACAACCAGCCTATAACGGTAAAAATCCACCCACTCCTTTATTTATAATCTCCATAAATCATAAACAGTCTCTCCAAATGAGCGGTTCTAGATTTCACCCTACTGTGATGTCAAATTTGTACATGTTTGTGCAAATCATCACAAGACTGCTGTGCAAACGAGGGTCATTAAAACGCAGGACTTGCACAAAAGTTGACTCTCAAAGATGGATCAATACCAACTGTTCATGATCCAACTTCATATTCAGGACACACAAGTACCTTACTTTATATTTTGTTATGTTTGCAAATCACCTTTCTGAATGTGCTTGTTAACACGTTGTATCTTGATGTTTTCACAGCGACCAGAGCTATGTTGTTATTTTTATTTTTAACCCAAAAACAGTCACCATCTATATAATTCATAAACGCACCACATACACGCAAACTATTGCTTTTTAAAAATAAGGAACGACATAGCTGTGGTCTCTGTGAATACAGTCAGGGACAGTGGTAGCCATATTAGCCACATTAGCCATACAGTGTGCTAACAAGCATATTCAGAAAGGCGATTTGCAAACATTCACAAAATATAAAATGCGTTACTTACATGTTTTGGATATGAAGTTGGAACACGAACAGTTGGTATCAATCCATTTTTGTGAATTCTATTCGCTATGCGACATTCTCCAGTTGTGTTGTTACTGGAGTATCTGAAGCATGAGCTGTAAAGGCTCCGCCCTCTTCTGGGAGGGGGGCGGGAGCAGCAGTTTATTTGTATTTAAAGTAAATACAGCGTGTTTTTGCTCCTACCCAAAAAGGGTAATTTTGGGCATGGTATAATAAATAATCTGTGGGGAATTTTGAGTTGAAACGTCATCTGGGGACACCTGAGACTTAAATTACATTTTGTAAATAGGGGCATAATATGTCCCCTTTAACTAAAACTGGAATTCTAAAAAAATTTTTCATTAACTGAAATCAAGCTGAAACAAGATAAGTATTAGATGGAAAACTTGCTGAAAATTAAAAATTGAAATAAATTAGTTTAAGCTTAAGTTTAAGGGGTTTTTATTGAAGATCTGACGGCACTCAGTGTAAACATTTGAAAACAATCAGGAAAATCAGACAGGGGCCAAACATTTTTTCACAGCATGGGTCCCAGTATTTAATCCAGCATGTCAGTTTAGGTCTGATCTAATAAGCTTGTAGCTCTGCATCTGCTTTCCCCCAAAAAACACGTACAAAACGTGAAAATCAGAGAACAGCCTTTTAATATTGAGCAGCACTATCATCAAATGTGTCTTTTACGTCAGCAAGATGTGATAGCTCTGCAGACGCTTAGTTAGATTAGAGGCTTTTTACGACTGCAAATTGGATGTAATCGAATCTTCCCTTTCACAGCAGTGAAAAGCGCTTCAAGACAGAGTGAAAAAGAGTGCCACCTCCACTTATGCTGATTGTGTAGAACAAATGCTTGAAGAAATCAGAGGAAAAGCAATTTAATGAAGATCAACAAGATGAAAATGGGTAGTTTTGGGTGAATAGATCATCTACAAACAAAATCCTTTACAGAAAAAGGAACAAAGCTGAAGAAGCTCACCTCGCAGCTCTGCCACCTGTTAGGGATGTTAGCACGAAGCTTTTGGTCACACACTACCCGCTTCATGTCCTCTACTGATGGATCAGACGGTACAAGGTCATAGTAGGGGAGCTGGTAGTCCTCATGGATGCCTGAGCAGAGAATGTAGTACACAAGAGCATATTTATATACGCTGTTACAATAAAAGGAGAGTATCATACCTACTGTATAACAAAAAGCAGTCTTCAAAAACCTGAAACCAATCTGGGGTTAATTATAATACAATATAACATATTACATATTAATTCTATTCTAATCAGATAATAATAATAATAATAATTTGCAATGTTTTAATGCTTAACTACAAAAAAGTTTTTTTTGTCTGAATGACATAAATCAGTCATTATCCTCATCATTTTTTATCACAGTGCCGTACCTCCAATTGAACACCTGCGAGCAATTTCCCAGAACACCAGACCCAAGGCATAGATGTCTGCCCTTTTAAAAGACTCAAAGTGCTTCATGTTAATGGAGTCATCCAGCACCTCAGGGGCCA
Source organism: Tor tambroides (assembly GCA_021397915.2). Lineage (NCBI taxonomy): Eukaryota > Metazoa > Chordata > Actinopteri > Cypriniformes > Cyprinidae > Tor > Tor tambroides. The sequence continues at coordinate 20,256 of JAFVLL020007152.1, read as the reverse complement.
TATACCTGTGAACATGACAGATGACATTAGAAATCCCTCAACTTAACATTATTTACAGCCTTTATACATCTAAACATCCATTTCAACCTCTTTGGTTACGGTTGCTCATTTTGACAAACTTTACCGAACAACACAGGAATGTACTACATATTTTCTGTGAGGAGCGTGACTTTCAGTAAAATATGCTCACAAAATCTTTGACAATTTTCAGTATTACTCTTACATGGGCTGGAATGAAGTGTGACACTGCCAAGCAATTTTATCTGCTGTTTTTCTTCAAGAAAGGACCAAGATTAAAAACTGTGGAAACTGGGAAACATAATCAAGGAAATCAGGTATTACAGCCAAATGAATACAGAGACGCATCTCATTAGAAAGTGATTACAAAAGATAATATTAGTTTCTGCAAAAAAATATAAACCTGGTGGGGAAAACCAATTTTAGCTAATCAAAATCCACAATTCTCAGAGCAAACGAACTGATCAATCTATATTCATACTGTCCTGCCACTGTAATGCAATAAATCCCATCGTAAATTGGGATGGACTGGCTATACGGAGCACCAGGACTTCAACACCCATCAAGTTATATAAGAAAAGGCATTTTGAAAGGGGAAAAAAGTTCAGATTTGAGGCAGTCCCATTTGTAATATGTTACATTTTTTATCTCCAATAATAATTCATTTGCGACCTTCACTTGTCTTTCCAAACAAGTGAAATGAACATGATGAACGTGGTATACAATGTGTACTACTATTTGCTAGGACTGATTTCAGTAATTTAACAAAAATCTACTATCTGTCTACTCTTAATGTCACTAATACTAATTATATAAATTCAATATAAACTTTTTGGTAGGTTTTCACTGCAAATCAACAAAATTTGCTGCAAATATAAAAAAAATGACTGAGAAAAAACGAATCTAATTCAGTAAATTTGGGATGCAAAAATCAGAAAAAAATGATATATGCTTACTTAGAAATGAAAGGTGATACTTTTATTTAAAGAGATAAAAAATACCCAGATTCAGTATTTTAAGGCTTAACATTTACTGTACCTTTGAATAATTTATGCAAAATGTGTTTTAAGGCAGGACCTCCATAGACTTACATTAGAAAATTGTAAAAAAAAGGGTCCCACTTCATATTGGGTGGCCTTAACTACTATGTATTTACATCAAAAATAAGTACAATGTATTTATTGTGTTGATATTGTATTGCAAAACACTTTTTCTGCTATTGAGGTGGAATACGGGTAAGGTCAGGGACAGGTGTGGTGGTATGGGTAGTTTAAAGGTGGGTAGGTGTAAGGGATGGGTCAACAGTGTAATTATAAACGTAATTACAGAAATTAATTACAGATGTAATTACATGCAGGTATTTTTTTAAATATAAGTACAATGTAAAAACATGTATGTACACAATAAGTGCATTGTATCAAATGATAATATAATATTGGAAGCAAAAAACTTGTTGGATAATATGGCAGATAGCAACAGTTGCTAAGGTAGGATTGCTTAAGGCAGAGTTTTAAAGGTTCATCTGCTGAGGGTGTCTTGTGGGTTGCACTGTGGCCTAGAACATGGTTTTCCTTTGAAAACCATGAAGATGGAGCGAGACGACATCACTCAAGTGAGCCCTAGGGGGACAGAAGGCTGCAAGGGAGCACTTTGACATTCAAAAGTCACATTCAGTTATCATCACAGCAGGACATGGTAGCGGGTGTTGTATACTGGAATATATGAGTGTCGGTGTGTGGGTGTCACAGCCTGTCACACCCAGCAGTAGTCTAGGTAAGTGTGTGTGTGCATGTAGTGTCCAGGGGGCATAGAAGGGAATGGGTGCACTGCTAAGAGCTTCTCGCTGTAGATTCGATGCGACACACTCCTGTGGTGACAACAGGGGGAGTGGCGTCCCTACAGCACTGTCCTTCACAGAACACATCTCAACCTCTGAGTGTCCTCTGTGTCAACTCAAGATCTCAGGCCTGTTGAGCGGGCCCAAGAAGTGAAGTTCTACTCTCAATAGAGTTTTTCAAAAGAAAAAAAGTCTGCATAACAGCTTAGCAGCAACCAATGATGTGTCAATGGCAAATAATAGTTTAAGGAATTTTTTTTTTAAATTTAGGCTAGTGCCGAAACGTACTCACGATTAATCGCAATTAATCGCACACATATCGTGAAATTAAGCATACAACATTTATCTTGTTTAACACATTCATTTGCTATATCCAGCAAAGTAAACCAAATGACTTTAGAGTTATTCTCACAAAACTGTATTTTCTGCAAGCTTTTTTCACGATAAATTTTGATGTCTTTCCAGAAAAGGACACTTGGAGACTCCAAAAGGACACCAAAGAACCAAATGATATAAGCAGTCCATATAACTGATAAATGTATGCACACCAAAGCACACATGAAAAAAAATACTGAATAAAATTTTCATTTAAAATCAAATCAATAAAATCATCCTGCTTTTCTTTACATTAGCACTGTTTTGGAATGCATTTGCTTACTGGATCATTGGACTAAAAACATTCCCGGAGTTTAGTGGCTTAAAATGACCTGATCGTAAACAGAAAAGTGAAATCAGGTGAAAGGTTTAGAATACAAATGCTTAAAATATGTTCCCTACATAGTAGTTCATTGACATCTATAAAAACGCAGTGGGAAGAAGACCTATCAGAAGAAATTCCAGATGAATTATGGGAAAGTATCTTGAATAGGGTGCACTCTTCATCTTTATGTGCCAATCATGGTTGGATCCAATGTAAAATACTCCATTGTACTCAGTGGACTAAGGTCAGGCTCTCCAAAATTTACTCTGATGTGGATCCTATCTGTGACCGCTGTCCTCAGGGTCCCGCAACCCTGACACATATGTTTTGGTTCTGCCCAAGTTTACATAGACATTGGGTTCAAATAATTGAGACAATTTCTCAGGTAGCTGGGACAGCAGTCAAAACTGTAGCGATAACAGCCCTCTTCGGTGCACTTCCTTCACCAGTCCATCACCTAGGTTACAAGGCAGACTTTGTGGCCTTTGTATCCCTCCTGGCTAGACGATTAATTCTAATGCATTGGAAATCGTCCGAGCCACCTACCCCACTCAATGTGAATTAAAGAGATTTTTTACTTTATCAAACTGGAAAAAAATAAGCATTCACTGAGGGGCTCTTCCAAGAACTTTTATCAAATCTGGGGCTCTTTTCTTGAGTATATGGAAACACATATCCCCTGCTTACTTCTATTCTAATCCCCTGTCTTTATATATAGTCATGTTAAAATGCTATTTAAATTGTATTTTTGTAATTGAAAATTTTGTAATACTTGAGAATATACAAATAAAATGGAAACAAAGAAATCAAATGCTTCAGTAATTTTGTGTAATTTGCTCTAAATTATTTTAACGCATTAAGGACTTTTGAATTAATCGCATGCTAAACATGTTAATGTTAAAGCTTTTAAGCAGCCACACGACGTGACATTTTTTATTTTATGTATTTCATGTATTTTTTTCTTCTATGTTATTTGCACTGGATGACTTAGATTGAGCAGACAAAATATTTGTAAGCAGTAAAGCAGTTTTGTTGATATTCTTTTCAAAGAGATAATAAATAAAATAATGATGATTAATAATAATAACAATTAATAATAAAGCATTATGCCATACTCCTTAAATATGGTTTTCTTCCGAGAAATTCCTTCCTTAATTCCTGTTCATCAATGTGTAAACAAGTAATTTTTTGTATTAATTGCACTGTCAAATGAATAGACCAGAAATAGATAAAATATATTATTTTATATAAAGAAAACAAAAGATAATAATAAATCAAATAAATAATAATAATTAGTATATTAATATTACTTTATGCCACACTACTTCAATACTTGAAGTACTTCTTTTCCAAGAAATGAATTCTTTTATAATTTAATGTTTATCATAGAATATGTGTAATCAGTATTAATTAAATTTTCAAATAGACCAAAAAAGAAAACCAAAAAAAACCCCCACAACATAATGTCACTGACCTGTCTACGACAGCTTCTTTTTGGCTGTGAGTGGGTAAAGGGTGAAAAGGTGCTTGTTATGTCACTTCTTTTTTTATTTCTGGGCTTTTTTACCCCCTACTTCACAGAACAATACAGAGTAAACATGAAAGAAGGTGTGAGAGTGATGTTATGTCACTAAATGACAACAAACAGCCGCTAAGTGCTATCTTACGAAACCGCTCACATTAGCGTCTGACTCCCTCTCTTTTATATCTAACACAAGCTAGAATCATTGGGTATTTCACAACACTAATACTCACAGGCACACAAAGCCCTCAGTTCAAGCAAACACTCCAGTTATGAACCGCATCGCTGTGCATTGGAATACAAATATGGGAGAGCGCGTGTCTGTCGACTGGATCTAGACATACGTCGCTGTGAATGGTTCCGAGTGATGAATTACTGACCTTTTAGTGCCCACTCTGTGGTTGGGTGCAATATCAATAGTGTCTGTGGCTGAGTCGTGGCGCACGGCCAATCCAAGGTCAGCGATGCAGCAGGTACCATTCTTCTTCACTAAGATGTTTTTGGATTTCAGATCACGATGGGCAATTGCAGGCTTACCTGAGGATTGGACACAACACATTACAGCCTGAAACATGACTTCAAATCAACCGAAGGCTGTCTCTTTCACCTCGATTCTTCTTTCACAGCAATACATTTAGTTGGCTGCTTTGTTTTCATCTACTTAACTGCATATATAAACCATCACAATTTTGTTTTGTGGGAACTTGTGTTACACTGCATAAAGCAGCATATTTCTATGAAAATCTGTGCATTTTCATGTAAATATGGTTGTGTTTCAGGAAGGATAAAAGAAAAGTGATCTGTGTATTGTGACTCACCCTGAGTGCCCACAATCTCCATATGTAGATGAGCCAGACCGCTGGCGGTAGAGAGAGACAGCTTGATCATGCCCTCTACTGTGACCGTGTACCTGTTCAGGTAGTCAAAGAGCGAGCCGTGCTCATGGTAATCAGAAACCAGCCACAGCTGAGTCCACGTGCCGTTATCTGAGATGCACAGAGAGAGAAACCACTGAATGCTCTGCGCTTTGAGGGATAATAAGCATATTCTGAACCGTAGCTGTGCTTTAAACTTCTAAATATATCAACATCTGGTAGCTTTTAAGTTTTATTTCTAGGAAAATATTTTCAAGAATTTTGATGAGTGCTTTTTTGAGTGGCTTTATTGATTTTTTAATTAAAGTGAATGACAACTAAAATTGTTACAAATAATTATTTGATTCAACTCTTTACAGAATATTTACTAAAAACTGCCAAAAGTAATTGAAAACAGTGTTTATTATCTATTGACAAATCTATCAGAAGATTTGTGAATGGACACAGCTACCACTGATAAAAAGATAGTTCACCTAAAAATTAAATTTCTTTAATCATTTACTCATTCTCATGTTGTTCCAATCATGTATGAAATCTTTCTTCTGTTGAACACAAAAGAAGTTATTTTGAAGAATGTGGGTAACCAAATAGTTGACGGTAGTCACCGACTTCCATTGTATTTTTTTCTATGCTATGGACGTCAATGGCTACCATCAGCTATTTGGTTACCCACATTCTTCAAAATAACTTTTTATTTTTCTTTTGTTCTAAACTCGTACAGGCTTGGAACAACTTGAGGGTGAGTAAATGCTGACAGAATTTTAGTTTTTGGGTGAATTATCCCTTTAACTGGCTGAGCAGGTAGTCTATCACTAATGTACATTTGTTCAATAAATTTCAGTGACTTTTTCCATTATCTTCCAGGGTTTAATTACTGCTAAGGGAGTTTAACAAATGCTTTTATTAAATGGCTAGTTAACCCAAAAATTCTGTCATTAATTACTCACCCTCATGTTGTTCCAAACCTGTAAGACCTTTGTTCATCCTCGGAACACAAATTAAGATATTTTTGATGAAATCCAAGAGATTTCTGACCCTCCCATAGACCGCAATTACTACCAGAAAGGTAGTAAGGATGTCATTATAGTAGTCCATTTGACATCAGTGGTTCAACTGTAATTTTATGAAGCTACAAGAATATTTTTGTGTGCAAAGAAAACAAAAATAATGTCTTTATTCAACAATTTCTTCTCTTTCATGTCAGACTTCGACACGCGTTCCTGATGCATGCGTGTGCATTTCTCTGCTTGCAAACAAGCCGCGGCACACTGGGGTTCTATGTCAGAACACTGGCGCCTGTGTCAGCAAAATCACATGCACAATGTCATGGTACAGTTGTGAACGCGAGGCAGCGACTGACACGGAAGAGAAGAAATTGTTGAATAAAGTTGTTATTTTTGTTTTCTTTGCGCACAAAAAGTATTCTTGTAGCTTCGTAAAATTTCGGTTGAACAACTGACGTCACATGGACTATTGTCTTACTATCTTTCTGGGCCTTGAACGTGTCAGTTGCATTGCCGTCTTAATATGTGACCCTGGACCACAAAACCAGTCATAAGTGTCAATTTTTTGAAATTGAGATTTATACAAGCTGAATAAATAAGCTTTCCATCAATGTATGGTTTGTTAGGATAGGACAATATTTGGCTGAGGTACAGCTATTTGAAAATCTGGAATCTGAGGGTGCAAAAAAATCAAAATACAGAGAAAATCGCCTTTAAAGTTGTCCAAATGAAGTTCTTAGCAATGTATATTACTAATCAAAAATTACGTTTTGATATATTTACGGTAAGAAATTTACAAAATATCTTCATGGAACATGATCTTTACTTAATATCCTAATGATTTTTGGCATAAAAGAAAAATTGATCATTTTGACCCATACAATGTATTTTTGGCTTTTGCTACAAATGTACCCCAGCGACTTAAGACTGGTTTTGTGCTCCAGGGTCACATATATTATTGGCTTTTAATTATCACAAAATGAATGATACAGGTTGCCTTCAACTGAAAGACTGATGTTACTGCGCTGGCCTGTGAAGTTCTACTCCACACAGGAATTCGCAAAATCTAGTCATTTAAATATTTTAGAGCACAGCACAAATAGAACATTTCTTAAAAATTACCTAGAAATTAAATAATAACAATAATAATAATAACTGAAAACTTTGCTACAAATATTTTTATAGATTTTTCCAGGCCTGGAAATTTCAACTTTCCTGACATCATTTATGATGTCATATATGTCAGAATTGACTGATGACGCCACAAACAGAAATGTGAAGCACTGCCCACATAAACACACACATACGCTGGAAAGCAAATGTGGTTTGATCAAACGTAACGGAACTGAACTGCTTTCATTGATGTCTGACCTTTGTTGTCTGCAGCAATGAAGCCGAGGATGTTCTCGTGCCGCAGCATCACGGTCTGGTAGATCTCCGCCTCGCGGAACCAGGAGCGCTCCTCTCTGGAGGAGAAGATCTTGACGGCCACCTCCTCTCCTCTCCACTTGCCCCGCCACACCTCCCCGAAGCGGCCCTTCCCGATGCTCTCCTGCAGGATGATGGTCCTGGCGATGGTCCTCTGCACTAGCAGCGGCAAACCTGTAGAGGACAAGAAACAGCAGTCAGAGAAATTCCATTTTAGGCTGACAGATCACACTTCATACATTGCTTGATAATTCTATTTTATCAGAATACACAGCAAGGTCTACGTGTTAAAGGAGAAAAATGCTTTTTGGCTCATAATGGTGCAATTACAGCATCTGCCAGCAGGGGATAACAGAGCCATGCAAACCAGCCAAACCTTGAACCCTTAACATATACTATGTGCAATGTTTGATATGAGATCATGACAATCATCCAGAAGCTAAAAAACAAATCTTCCATCAGAGGCACTGCCAAATGTACAGTGCTTCTTGGCTTGGACAAAATCCAGTCATGATAGCTTCTGGACTAAAATCCTGGACTAAAGATAAAGCCTGCAGTGATTCCAGCTTGGCATGAGGCTCATAACACACGGAAAGCATTAAACTGTCAATTTACACATCCTCAACTGTCCCAAGGGGCTTTGAAAGCAAAGTTATGGAAAATGAAATTGGCTTGAGAGTACTTTGTGGTTTATGATGGGTATTAAGTGACATAAAAAATGGTACCGCTGGACTCTTAGAAAGCAGACAGGGGAAAACAACAACAACAAGCTAATAATAGTATGATCTGTAAAATACCTGAGCCTGATCCAGAAGTGGTCATGTCATAGATGAGGTCCTTCAGCGTGGTGCCGTCAGCGAGGAACGGGTGGTCCATAGTGGGGTCTTCTTCACTTGGCACACGATGGTGGATGATGGAGCGATTATGGCACATGTAGAAGAGCAGCACCAGCATGAAGCTCAGCACGCAGATGGGGACGGCAATCACCGCGGCCAAAGCTATGGGACTCAGAGACTGGGGTTCAGTATCAGGCAACTCTGAAACAGGAAGAAGCAAAACACCTCCTTTAGGATGTAAACTAGTGGTTTCCAATCAGGGGGTCAGGGTCCACTAGGAGCCTCAACAAACCTCCAGGAAATCACAAACATGCATATTATGTTAAAATTATTTAAATGTAATTAAATTAAAGAAGAAGATGTGCAACAATAACATACAACATTGACATTTCAACTTAGATAGGAGGGCCATCAAATATTTTATCAAACAAAGGAAAACAAACTACTGCTGTAAACACATTCATACAACAAAAGAACTACCTTGTAATAAAAGGTGCTGCTCACACTAGAGCACTGGTCACACTGAAACCATTTTCTAGCCAATACACCAAAAGAAAACAAAAATCCACCTTGCTAAATTTGAATAAGCACCACAAGATATTGAAACTTTGAAAGCCATTTTTTGACTATATGAAGTGTAGAGCAGTAAACAGCTATCTAAACATAAATTTCCAGCACTTTTTTTCCTGTGTGTTTTGTTCATCCATTCACGGTAATGCTAGTCACTGTTCCGCTGCATTTCAATTTGAACCAATACCAAGACATTTTAGTTAAACTATTGAAATGATCTATTATTATATTTTAAAAGGTCAAAGCAAGTAAACCTCTGTTGAAGGCTATTCCTGTTGGTACTTGAATTTTTATGTATGTTATTTGTCCTTTGTTAGTTCTTTTGTGAGTATTTTTGAGCTCCCGTGGTGAAAAGTGGCTGAATCAATTTATACTGACGGACTCTTTTGATCTGTGTAAACACATTTTCCCATCAAGCCAATTTCTGTTGCAAGGGGATTGGGATCTTTTTTTTTTTTTTTTTTGGATATGTGGTCTAAAACATCCGGTCTGCAGCAAATCTGCTGGTATACTTTTGACTGAAGCGTACTTGTGGCTACTTGTGGCAGTTTGGAGCACCTTGCTAAAAAAAACACTCCACTAAAATAAAGTTTTATGCTTAGTTTAAGTGAATTTATACATATACAGTATTGAAGATAAATAGAATAAATAATCTATTTGTAATCTGCTATAAAAAGTGTTTGAGGAAAAAAAGGCTCATAATAGAGGAGTTACGTTAATAAAACTTGATATACCACTTTTTCCATAAAATGTCCAATACTGACAGATAGATATTCAATAACAATAAATAAATGAATTAAATGCATGAAAAAATTTGTTCTGACATACTGTGAATCCCTGCTACTCAGAATTATAATATCAAGAGAAATAATTAACCATTATGATTTTTCTCACAATTGTGCAGCCCTAGTCAAAACCACCTATAGTAGACAGCAAGAGTGTAGAGCATGAAGGGACCTACAGGTAAGGAGCATCATTAAAAACACAAATTACTAATTCAGCCATTCATCTCTGGTGCATTACTGCAGGTTACATCAAAGACTCAAATCACAATTTCTTTTAATCGAAACATGGCTCAAACTAATGAAAAAATTAAGCAACAGAGCTGGCTTTGAAAGAGCCAAGCACTTATGCATCTAGCATCATTGGAAAGTGGAGAGCATGACAACAATATAATCATTACTAAACGTCTCTATCTGTGACGCAAGAGCCAGTGTGCACTCCAAGGTTTCTATCTTTCATATACAAAAGTGACATAGAAATGTATCGACACAATGGGTCTTGTGTCTGTGAGCTCAAGGTCAAAAAAAAAAAAATTAAATCAAGCAATGTACAGTCAAAGAGACAGGATTTGAAGGCATTATAAAAGCACTACACTGCGCCACACTCTATAATTAGTGTCTTGTGTCTCTATAACAAGTATGAAGTTATAGAGACACAATCTTTGACACAACAAATCCACTTAAAGATCATATTGTTCACTCACCTGGGTTGACTTTTGGGTTCTTGTTGCACATTTGTGTGTCGCAGCAGTATGGATGCTTGCCATTGTTGGAGGGGGCGCACTGGAAAGGCCTGTCCCGTGGGTAAAGGTCATCCTCCTGAATGCACTGACTCTTCTGTGTCACGAACTGACCAGCAGACTTTGTAATGACAGCAAAACACAGGCCAGTTGTGTTGCATGTCCGATTTACACATCGCTCACAATAACACAGCAATCCTGATTCAGAAAAGAGAGACAAAGAGACTCTAGGTTAGGACACATTTAAATAGTCAGCTTGTTAAATTGCATAGGAAGTGTCCTAAACGGAGTCACCTATTCACATAATAAAAACATGGACAACATGAACTTTTTATCTTCATCATAAGAATTCAAGGTTAAGATGTACACTACCATTGATTTTTGAAAGAAAAGCATACTTTTATTCAGCAAGGACATCTTAAACTGATCATTTATAATGTTCTTAAGCATAAGAGACTTATTTCAAGAACACTGAAAAATATTACCAACCTCAAACATTTGAATGGAAATGAAGTTGAATGTATAACAAAAGAACACTGGGACTGGTCAACAAATTTTTCCAGCATCTTTGGTCACCTCATTCACTCAAACAGTTGTACATTGTGATAAATGAATCTTTTGAAGTACAGATATTTCATGTAGTCTCTCAATATTTCAATAACACTGTACACTGTTTGTCATGCCAATAAAACAGTACAGTTCAAACTGCAAGGTCATAAAAACAGTGTGCATAATAAATATATAAAAAATAGAAAAATGTGGTTCTAAATAGTTTTAGGCTGCCAACTGCAGTTTTTCATCAAATCCGTCATGCCATTATCAACATTTTCAAATAACATTTTTACCATTATCAACTAAGAACACAAAGAGCTAAATCAGCACAGACACAGCAGTTATCCACAATTGCTAATGGTCCATACACATGTGAATTTTGAAAGCACATTTAACAATATATTAAATGAAGATACTTTGTTGGCTACACAATCCGATGTTGTCAAACTGTAAAAAAGACCAGTTCAAACTCAACACCAGTTCAAATCACTGAGCATGTCCTGTTAACCCGGTTACACGGAAAGAGGAGACGGTCAGAGCAGCTCCCAGTCGGGCTGAGACATCCCAGGCGCCGTCTGAACTGAAGCGTAGTGCTGTGGAGATGCAAGGACACAAACCTGCAGAGACAGCAGCGGCCAAACCTCAAGCAGCCACAGGCCTCAATTAAACCAGTGTGAGAATTCAGATGCCTAGACAACTTGGAACTGAAATAAGCTGAGAGATGCAGTAAACCTGTTTTCCTTAGGGTAAAACACATTATTTCAGGGAGAATATCTACTGTATTCCAACAAACTAAACCTTTCTATTTCAAATAAATGCTACTCTTTCTGGAAAAAAATGACAAAAATCACAGTTTCCACAAAAATAATAAACAACACAACTGATTCAATATTAAATGTAATAAGAAATGTTTCTTGAGCAGCAAATCAGCATATTAGAATGATTTCTGAAGGATCATGTGACACTAAAGATTGGAGTAATGATGATGAAAATTCAGCTTTGCCATCATAGGATTAAATTACACTTTAACAATCTCTGAATATAGAAAACAGTTATTTTAAATTGTAATAACACTTCAAAATATTACTGTTTTTACAGTGTTTTTAACAAATAAATGCAGCCTTGGTGAGCACAGGAGATCATTTTAAAAAATCTCACAAAGTGGCAGTGTATGGTTAAGATCTGAAGGAAAGCATTAAAGGAGTAGTTCACTTCCAGAATGAAAATTTACTGATAATTTGAATGGTGTCCATCTGAATGGTGCAGTTTCATTACAGTGCAAGACAAGCATTTGTGGTTAAAAACTATATAGTTTTTTATTTTTATTTTTTAAGAAAATGACCGATTGTTTCACTAGATAAGACACTTATTCCTCAGTTGGGATCGTGTAGAGCCCTTTTTGTACCGGCACTGGAACTGCAATTCGGACCTTCAATCCGTTGGTCCCATTGAAGTCCATTATATGGAGAAAAATCCTGGAATGTTTCTGTCAAAAAACTTAATTTCTTTGTGACTGAAGAAAGAAAGACATCATCTTGGATGACATGAGGGTGAGTAAACTATCAGGAAATTTTCATTCTGCAAGTGAACTGCTCCTTTAAGATACTAACCCGTTAAAGAGATAGTTCACCCAAAAACAAAAAAATATGTCATCATTCACTCAGCCTCACGTTCTTCCAAACCTCTATGACTTTCTTTTGTGAAGTTTTGTGAATCTTTTTGTGAATGTTTCTTTTTTTTTAATACAGTAAATGTCAATGGGGTCCAATGTTGTTTGGACTTGAGGGTGAGTAAATGATAAGAGACTTTTCATTTTGTTCTGTTAGGATGGTAGAACAGTCAGAGAACTAACATTACATTTACAGATTGGCTTCAAACATACCACATCCATCCCCCCTCCTGCACACTTCCCCAAAGACTGTTGCTTTCATCAGCTTTATCTCCTGATGCAATTTTCCATGCCTCTAAAATGACTGACAAGTTCCTTAACTCAGGGCAATAAACACCATGTAGATAAAAAGCAGAGGCAGAGCTGGAAGAAAAAAACACAACTGTATCTTGGGAAAAATGCAGTTAAATTCAATGGTAAAGTCTTTGAACAGGCTGTATACCGTATAAACATCTAGTGTCATCTTTGACTTCTGCTGTGTTTTATTCATGAGAACATAAGAATGTACGTTCTTCATTGGTGTATTTCATATAACGTTCACTATAATGATAAATGTGGTCTCTGGGAAACAGGAGGATGTTGAAATGACTCCTGTTTACTGCACTGAAGCTCATGTTATATGAACTCACTGGAACCGGACCTTGTAATAATCCTTTAAGTTAAAAAAATTCCACCTGTAAATGACAAAGATCACCCTTGAGAGAGACATGTTCTCGAGCTTTTGAGGAACATCTTGCTCTTCTCTACTGCTTATAAACCTCTGTTTTTTGTTTAATTACAGTGCTATTTTGTTAATTGGTTAAGCGTTTCTCTTTTGCTTGCTAACATGCCACATTAAATTATCGTAAATGCAGGCATCAAGATAATAGCTTGTGTTTAGAAAGAAAAAGAGCAGAAAGAAGTAAAAATACTTCAGTGGTAATTGGACCACCATCCCAACATTTCATGAAATGGAAAAATAGATGGCATTTAAAGACTGGCATTTAAGAGAGATAGGAAAAGATCCAAAGAACATAGAAACTCCAAAGGGATAGGCTAGTTACCACACAAACAATTAAGTTACAGTGGTAAGAAAAAGTATCAGTTGGTTTCCTGCATAAATTAATTGGTCATAAAATGTCATCTGATCTTCATCAAAGTCACAAGTATAAACAAACACAACGTGCTTAAGCTAATAACACACAAAGAGTTCTAATCTTTCATGTTAAACTTCATATTTGATGTTCATTTAACACATCCCATTAAACATTCACAGTGCTGTGGAAAACTATGTGAACTTGAAGGAAGTGGCTTCCTTCATTGTTGTTGTTACCTACTTGTTACCAACAGAACGATGATGTGTATTTTTCCTAAATTTTGTTTTGTTTAAATATCATATTTTTCCATTTAGTATTGCCCTTCAGAAGCTACAGATGATAATAACATTTTTCCCAGAAGACAAAAAAAGCATGATTTACCCCAATCAGCCTGTTCAAAACGTTTACACCCTGCCTCTTAACCTCTTAAAGGGGACATTGTATGCAAAATTCACTTTTACATGGTGTTTGTATTTAAACGTGTCTTAGCAGTGTGTGGACACAGCCACCCTACAAGATAGAAATCCATTCACTCCCTTTTTTAATCCCCGAAACCTAAACATTCTCAATTATCAAGTAGTTTTGATTTTATAAATAGTATGACATCATATTTGACAGGCACCGCCCACAGCCCTTGACTGCAGTAGCTCATTATCATTTAAAGAGACATGCACCAAAATGGGTTGCTGTAAACAGAGTTGTTTTTGACAAGGGAAAAAAGGGTGTTGTTTTACACAACCATTGAGGAATTTTAACCATAAGTATGTGAGTTGTAGACATTTCATGAAGACCCTAAAGAATCATACCAACTTGTGGAAAATGGGCATCCTATGTCCCCTTTATTGCACTGTGTTTCTTTTGTGAACATTCGTCTTGAACAGTGGGCAGTTTAACTGGTCACAACAAAAAAGGGACTCGTGAACAACTCATGAAACTCATTACAAAACAAAAACAAACAAAACAGTTTGAATCATGCAGGTAACAGCAACAAGGTAAAGTTCACTTGCTTTTTTCACAGCACTATACATGTTTAATGGGATGTGTTCAATAAAGACAAGAAAGATTATAGTTGTTTGTGTGTTATTAGCTTAACAATCACTGTGTTTGTCAATACTTCTGACTTTAATGAAGATGACATTTTATGGCCAATTAATGCAGAAAACCAACTAATGGGCTCACATACTTTTTCTTGCCAGTGCAAATACTTTTAAACCTTTACAACGCTCTTTTGTGGAACATAAAAGGTCAAATTCTGGATAATGTGGTCCCTCTTTTGCATGCCATTGCAGTTAATCAGAACTGAAGCTTTTAAACTTAAAACAGGACACAAAATGACCATCATATTACTCAGGCTCCCTTCACAGTCCACCTCACCAAAAAGATAAACTCAAAAACAGAATCAGTCTCACTTGTAAAAAAAATCCTTCAGACTATTTTTGACCTGGATAAACTATTTAATTGTATTGGGAAGAGTGGCCAGAATATTCCTCATAATATCTCCTTTTGTATTTCACAGAAAAAAAAAATGTTATGAACAACATGCAGATGAGTAAATGATGACAGAATTTTCTTTTTTTGGTGAACCATCCCTTTAAATCTGACTTGAACTCTAAGTTCTGAGAAGATACAGAGAAACAGTTGCATTGGCATTTTTACTACAGCAAGTCAAAGAACAAGCATTCTAAAGAAAATATTTTATTTCAAGTTAAAAAAATATGGTTTTGGTTTTAGTTAACTATAACTATAAAAAATGACATTGTAAAAACCACAAGCTGTATTCCTATAATGAAAAAGGTCTTTTTGTAACTGGATTTTTGTGACTACAGCCCAGAAAAAATTATTTGTGAAGGACGTCAGTCTCACACACACACACACACACACAAGTTTTACAAGGAAGTACCGTTTCGCCTAATTAAAAATAAAAATTGAAATCGCACCTCCTCTGACAAGCAGTTTTGTTGGCCCGACTGGAGAGAACACCTGTGTCGTGTTTCTAACTTCAACATTAATTGATTATAGGTGAGAGATTTTACATCAAGCAATGTTCCAATTAAATGATTCCCTCAGAGAAGAGATAAGGAGCAGAAAGTCGAACAAAGTGTCTCACTTTGCGCCCACTGGGGTCATTATGTATGCAGTATATGCTGCGGGTTGTCACAGTCACTCCTCTGAATGAAATCGTAAGTGAATGAGAGTTTGTGACTAACCAGTTTCAAAAGGTTTAATCAAATGCTGCCATTAATAATTGCCATAATACACTATGGGGGCCTCTGCAGTTTCTACACTAGTTCATGGACAGGAATTGGGAGGCATCTTTATACAATCCATTATGTATTATTGATTCAGTTTGAATCAACACACACCTGAAATACAAAACAAATGGTGAATTTATGTTTTGTCAGTGGATTGGTATAAAGGATTGGTTTAGGTTTGCTTCAGAGGTCACGTTAACCGAAAATTCTCCGTCATTGACAGAATTTTTTTAGCAGTGACGGAAAAATTTGAAGGCCGTTCGTCACTTTGACAGATTACACTGAGGGTGACCTATTGTAATTTATAACTGTAATTCCCACTCCTGTCCAGTTGGTGACGAGTGTGCTCCAGTGTGGCAGCAGAGCGCGGAATCATCAGCTCCAGAACAATAATAAAACTGTTATGAGACTTTTGCTATGCCTTTGATTACGCACAGGTGAGTATCCACTAGTGATGGGAAGTTCGGATCATTTTACCGACTCGGACCTTTGAGTCTCGTTCAGCAAAATGAACAAATCTTTTTTCGAGTCATTTCGTTCATTTTAGCAAAATATAATTAAAATGTTACGTGTTACTTCCCTAACACATCTACTACCTATGCAAACGTTGATCACACTGCAAACAATACAAAACTATAATGCTATAAGAAACAGAAAAGATTAATTCATTGTTTACCTGGGTCTTTAGATTAGCTCACCTCACCTCTTATCTGACAAGTCTTCGGGTTTGAGTCGTTCGTTCATCACGTGACAGCCCCATAAACTTAACCAATGCAGTCTGAGCCGGAAAGAGAATTGATTAGTTCATCTCTCGAGTCTTTCGAGTCGTTCGTTCTTTTGTCACGTGACGTGACAGCATTGGATAGAGAAATTAGTTAATTTACAAGCTTCCTTACAAACGGGTGCATAGTTATTATTATTAGTAGTAGTAGTATTTTTATCATTATTATAATTATTTACTCTTAGTTACGTGATGCGTTTCTGGTCTCAAATTGAAGCTTTTTATTTCTTACAGTTTATAAATGTGTGAATTTCTGTCATGATGGTTCTTTTCCATAACACTGAATGTGGTAACAAAGGTAATAAAGAGTTGGTTATTATTATTAAGCCTCTTTCCGGCTCAGACTGCATATGTTATGTTTATGGGGCTGTCACGTGATGAAAGAACGACTCAATCCCGAAGACTCGAAACAGGTGAACTAATTCCAGTACAGAACCTATAGGATGTTGCGCATGCACGACTGAACGAATCACTCCCCGAGACGACTCGTTCTTCCCGAGTCACATTAAGGATTCGTTCAAAAAGAACAATTCGTTCAAGAACGTCCCATCACTAGTATCCACTAGTAAAGCGAAAGAGATGATCAGTTCACATGTACTGCCGCTTCACTTGATCTGAGGTGTCTACAGTGATCTATCACGACACATTAAAGAGCGCCAAAATGGTATTTATTGCTAGAATTTCTTAATAAAATGGACAGAATTTGAAATCTGAGACTTTGTTTCATAACAAAATAAAGCAAAAAAGCTTAACGTTAGCCTATTGCGATTTATTGACTAGGAGGCGCACTATGTACTGTGCATTCAAATAAAAAAAAACAAAAAAAAACAGCATCGATTGGGATTTAAGAATCGATACTGGTTCATAAAAATAAGAATCCATTAAAAGAGAGAAATGTTGTTGTTGTTTTTTTACCCAGCCCTAGCATATTTCATTGTTTTTAGTGGCCTCCACTGTAACTTCGGGGTGTGCTGTTGAACATGAAAAGTGACGCACAGTCTCTGTTCTCTTCATAAATAAATAAATGCATAAGCCTATATGCTCATCCTCTAGGTTCATTATTAAAAATGAAAATGTGAACAAAAATAAAAGCAATTAAATGTGTTATTATAATTAAAATATGAAAATTAAAATGACGGGCAATATTAGATTATGACAGAATTTTTACGACCCTGTCCGTCAAAATGACGGACAATGTTAAAGTCTAACGCAACCTCTGGTTTGCTTATTAATCTGTTTTCTAATAGAAAATCCATGACATTAAATGTTTTTTGTCCATCTCCATACTTACAATGCAACCATAGAAAAAAATGAATCAATTACTTCTGTCGCTTAGCAACTAGTTGCAGCACATTGCTGAACCCATTGCTTTCAGTTACCTTTAAAAATCCCCACTCAGAGCCTCCACCCATACAGCCACCTCACCTCAACGTACCACAGCAAAGAAGCATGGCAAAATTTGATTTTGAAAATTGAACACTGAAAATTAGATTGTATCAACATTGATGATTATTCAAATGTACTAAAATACAACACAAGATGAAGAGCTCATGTTATGGCTAGGCGTCTCCACACTCAGTGTGATAAAAACTGAAAATTCTTCAGGCGAGAAAAAAAAGGAAGTGGGCGTGTCCAGACAGCATAGACTAAACCACAGCCTCGCCAATGTAATGAGTAATAAACAAGTGTGCTGGCATTTCCATTAGTAGCCTACTAACACTAAATTCAAACTTGTTTCTGTTTTGAATGACTGGAAAGAAAAGATCATATTCTTTTAATAGCACAGGAAATACAGAGGATGGTAGACAAAACAAAACATAAACATGCAGATCTGAAGCAGACAGTATCCAGATTATCAAGATAATGGTACCTCACCTTACAAACACTTACACTGTTGTCGTTTAAAAGCCTGGGGTCAGTAAGATTTGTTTTGAAAAAAAAAATACTATTATTCAGAAAGGACACATTAAACTATTTTAAATAAATGCTGCTTTTTGAACTTTCTATTCATCAAAGAATCTTGAAAAAAGTGTCACAGTTTCCACAAAAATATTACGTAATATTAAGTGTCACAATCATGTGACACTGAAGACTGAAGTAATGACAGCTGTTGTCACAGGAATAAATGAGATTTTATAATTTATTACAATAGAAAACAGTTATTATAAATTGTAAAAATATTTCACAATATTACTGTATTAACTGTATTTTTGATCCAATAATTGCATCCCTGGTGAGCATAAGAAAGAGACTTCTATCAAGAACATTAAAAATCTTACTAACCCCAGGTGAGGTAATACTAAACTGCTGAAAAAACATCTTAATCCAGCCTTAGAAGGTTTGCTGCACTTTTCAGCTGGTCAGGCTGGTTTAAAGGGGTCATGAACTGTCTTTGTTTTTTTTATTTTGTACTGTTTTCTGAAGTCCACTTATAATGTTATCAAGATTCTTACATCAAAAACATCATAATTTAGAATAGGCTATATTCTGTCCTGTTTTGACACCCTCATCTGAATGCTCCATTTGAATAGGCTTGTAGACTCTGAAGTAAACACCCACTGCTATGATTGGGTAATAGTTTTGCAGTTTCTCATAGATTGACGCTGCTGTGATTTAGGTTAAAAACGCATAAATACTCAGTACATATCAAACGATCTGTAATAACAGACAAAGACATAACAGCTGCTCACACTTGTGTGGTGCAACATTACTGTCGGATCCAATATATACATGACATGAAATTTTCACCAGATGTCTGTAACATACAAACACACACATACATACATACAAATAAAAGAAAAACTAATAAGTTCAGAAATTAATTTATGTGTAATACAATGGAATGACACAGGGAAACGCACTGAACACATGAAAAAAGGGAGGTGCAAAAAGGCATGGAAAGCCAATCAGTAATTAGAAAGCAATCCTGCCCCTTATCAGTGGAAATTAATTATTAGCTGGTTCAGTCCCAACACCTACCAGGATGATGAAGATGAAACGAGGATGGACATTTCAGAAAGACAATGATCCAAACACACAGCTAAGAAAACTCTCAATTAGTTTCAGAAAAAGAAAATACAGCTGCTAGAATGGCCCAGCCAATCACCTGACTTGAATCCAATAGAAAATCTATGGAAAGAACTAAAGAACAGAGATCATAGAAGAGGCCAGAGATCATAGAAGTTTTGTAGACTGTGTTTGTGTGGAAGAATAGGCCAAAATCACACCTGAGCAATGCATGTAACTCGTTTCTCCATACAGGAGACATCTTGAAGCTGTCATTACCAACAAAGGCTTTTGTACGAAGTATAAAATAAATTTCAGTAAGTGTGTTCAATACTTTTTCCCTGTGTCATTCCATTTGATTACACAGAACTTAATTTCTGAACTTATTTGTTTTGTTTTCTTTGTACACTGAACAAAATTATAAACGCAACACTTTTGTTTTTGCCTGAGCTGAACGCAAAGATCTAAGACTTTTTCTATGTACACAAAAGGCCTATTTCTCTCAAATATTGTTCACAAATCTGTCTAAATCTGTGTTAGTGAGCACTTCTCCTTTGCCGAGATAATCCATCCACCTCACAGGTGTGCCTTAGGCTGGCCACAATAAA
>JAFVLL020007151.1:0-33687 GCA_021397915.2 Tor tambroides | reverse complement strand
TGTATATATATATATATATATATATATATATATATATATATATATATATATGAGTTCAAAATAGGCCTATAAATAATTACACAATTATTAGATACAGATTAAAGCAGAAGTATTTAAAAACCTAGTTTACGTTTTTGTGTTTTAATAAATGTAAGAATTTTGCTTAGAAATGTGTGCTTGTATGCACTTCTAAGGAATTATTCGACATTATTTGATCAATTTTAACCACGTCCCTAAAATCTTATTTTTGATTTGTCTATGAATTGTTCAGCTTGGGAGCACATAGGCCTATTTTTTGAGAAAAAAGTGGAAAGTTCTGATGCATCTCTATTAGAACTGTGCAAGACAAGTAAACAGTCGCAAGACTTCATGGATCTTCAGTGTGTGTGTTATCAGTGCTGCATTTTGAAGGTTACTTCATACGGCTGAAATAACTATGGACATCATGCTCAAAAGCTTAGGCAGGGTATGCAATTTCTGTAAGCCAATGTTGATATTTGAAATCACCAAAACAAACACGCCTCTACCCCAAAAGGGTCTCGCCCCTATTTTGATAGATCTGCTCCACATATACGTAGCCTACGCAACCCAGGCAACGATTAGTTCTGTGAAAAATAAGGCGCTTTTCCATCGAAATTACTTGGAACAATATGTCCCAGGAACTTTTTTCCCCCAGACCTGTTGCTGTCTGCGTTTCCATCGCGGTCTAAACTAACGAGAAGATTAGGCAAATAGGCTTGTTTCTCAATACCTAGTACGTAAATTTCAGACTTGCATCCTCGGTAGTTCGGACTTCATGAGTTAGACTCGGGAGTGTGAATCTCGCGGACGGAACGATGCAAGTCCGGTAATTCTGCAAAGAGCAGCGTACTTGATAACATCAGTCAGCTCTCCTTGGCTGCTGCAATCTTCCTCACTGTATTTACATACAAAATATATCAAACACCACTGCCTCTTTTCGTTTTCATTTAAACGTATTAATAGCCGCAGAAATGTAGTTCAGGGAACGTACATGCATTACAATGAAACAAAATATTATATCAAACATTGCCTGTTTTCATTTTCATTTTAACATATCAATAGAACAACAGAATAAAGACCAAAGATTACCTGTTAGATTTACCCAAATCGAATTATATCTTATGTTTAACCACTACAGAGACATCAGAGCCAGTGGCAAATGTCAGAAGGACTAGCCGAGGTTATGCTCCTCTCTTCGGGATACATGAGCACTGAGCGCCCGGTGATCGCGTGGAGCTCACGTCTCCGAAATCCGAAAAGGCGCTGCTTTTTATAAATAAACCGCAGATTTGAGTTTTAAACAACTACATTCTCGCCTGAAATACACGCGTCCGGTGTAGGCAGACTTTAGCTGTTGCGGCGTGGCATGTCCAGTGTAGACACGGTGTTACTCATCTATCAGGAGGAAACAAAGCAACCTCGGCGTCCGATCGCAGGCCTTCTGCTCCTTGAGTTCTGTCCAGCATTGGAAAGCTGATCCGATATTTACAGGGGTCCTACTTCTTGCCTTATCATTCCGCAGACGTTTTCCTCTTTTGTTTTTTATCCACCATCTCTATCTTTCTGTTGCTCGTCTCGGCTGTTCACTGAACGCTCTCTCCTCCACATCACGAGTAGACACGCCCCTTACTGCTGATTGGCTACAAGTTTGTTTTGGTACTCGGTCCGACTCTGTTTTCTAGAACGTTTTTGAAAAATCGCTTACTCTGCCTTTAAGAGGGTTCTTTTTTCTTTTCATCCACGTGCTGTAACTGAGTGATGTATGTAGTCATGTGAAATCTTTTGCTGGTTATTTAAATACATACTTTGTTCTAAAAATACCCAGCTCTATTTCTGGATGCAAATGGCCATCACACGTTGTCTGATTAGTGTCTGTTTCTTCTTGTAGTTCCGTTGCATCATCAGCACAGCTGCCGGAGCCGCAGCCACCGCTGGCTTTACAGAAATCTGTCTCCAATCTTCAGAAGCCCATGCCAATAACCAGCCAGGAGGTACAGACGGCACGTTCATCATCTCTTTGTAGTGTTCACCTGATGGTAAGGTCGTGGTGTCTGATGTCTGCTGAATGTGTTTCTGTCCCTCTAGAGCACAAGTACAGGTGGACCAAAGCAATGGGCACAGCTCAATGGAAAGGCAGTAGATCAAGATGGTAATCATCCGTTTATTCTGATCAGACGTGTTTGTTGTGATGTCTTGTTTTATACTTGTTTGGCTCTCTTGTCCAGGTTTAAAGGTCTCAAGCCGACTGCAGCCCTTCTCTCACGAGGAATTTCCGACGCTGAAAGCAGCAGGCGAACAGGACAAGGCTGGCAAGGAAAGAAGCGTCTTCGATCCGTCGTATGGGCCCGGACCAAGCCTCCGCCCACAGAGTGAGTCCCGCGCTGCATGATAAAACATTTAGATCGTTTCATTTCAGATATGTAATTGTAACGGTAGAAAAGAACATATACATAATCATCTTCTAAACTGCATTCCTGCCTTAACCCGACTCACTATGCACAAGCCAGCAATAATGATTTATATTCAGAGCTATCAGGTTTGATGCTGGGAAATGTCAGGCTTCTGTGATTTGTCATTGCATGTTTGCATCATGTAGTGAAGGGCAATATACTGGTTCAAACGGGAAACCGGTTTGAATTAAGCACATGGTATGAATTTTAAAAAAAACACAACTAGTTCTTTAACTGGGCAAATAAATACATTGTAAACGGTCGTCAACAGAACCCAGAGACTGAAGATAAAATGCAAAGAGGAGAAAATCCTGCAGCAGGCACAGCAAACTCGCTTCATGCGTGAAATATTAGAAGAAAATCCTAAATACTGAATTGGTGGTGAGGGTTTATATGAATGCATCTCTGATGACTCGGGGACCTTTCCCGACCCCCCTCACTCCCACTTCGCTTGCTGTCAATTCTGATCTGTCCTGTCTAGGGCTGGGTATCGAATTCGATACTTTTTAGGCACCGACCGAATTGCCTCGATACCACCGAGTATCGAAAAACGTCTTGTCGTTCGGTACCAAATTTCGATACCTAAGGGGTTAATCTCATCAACGTCAGTGAGGCAATAAGCCTGCAGCACTGGGTGTGTTTGAGTAGAAGCGACGCGGCGCTGATTGATCAGTGTTTGACATCCGCGAGAGCGATTCGAAAGCGCACGGAGTAGTCTGCTCTCTATATCGCGCGGTTGTGTTTACTACACACTTGACTGAAGCGCGCGTGACGCTCGCGGTGATTTCAGCGTCTGCCGTCTCACTAAATGAGGACATAAACACATGAACAACATCTCCAGAAGTCACTTCATGAGCATTTTACCGTTTGATTTGAGTAAAACTAGCGTCATATCATACACACACAGAACTGTGAAGGTATTCACGGCAACCCGTCAAAATAAAAGTTCGGTTTAACTTGGAAGACACTGCAGCAGAAATATATTACTATTGTGTGTACATACTACTACTACTAGGCTACTATTAAAATTATTAAAACTTTATTTTTTTTAGTAATGATCACACAATATTTCTTCCATGTTTTAATTTTAATAGTAAAGCCCCTTTGTTTGCCAAAATAAATAAACTTTTAATTAATTTTCAGTAATTTAAAGATAAATTGTTTTATGCCTTCATTTGAAAACCAGATACAGAACACAGAATTTCTTAGCCTTATGAAATGTTTTATTTTTCCTATTTTAAGAATAAATTTGAATAAACTAAGTTGTTTTTATGCATTCAAATAATTAGACATACTACACCAGAATTTAATAACAATAAAACACATGGTGAAAGAAAATAAAACACCCATTTATGAAAGTGGATAAAGGTTTTCAATTTCTTGAAGTCTTTAACAACCTAGAATAAATGAATAGAAATGATGATTGTGTCTGAGCTGTGCGTTTTAAAACGAACACGCACGAGTGTAAACGTAGCTGAAAACTTTATTAAAATTATTTGCACTGATTTATTGTGTTGGATATATTGTGCAGTGGCTCAGGAGATGAGGCTTTGAGTCTGTATAAATGTCAACAAGCTGAAAAAAATAGTTTTTTGAGATAATGTAATCTTGTTAAAACTGATTTCATAAAATTGGTATCGAAAAAAGTATCGTTCAGGAACCGGTATCGAACTCAAGGTATCGGTATCGGTATCGGTATCGAAAATTTTTGAACGATACCCAGCCCTAGTCCTGTCACAAAATTCAGTGGTTCTGCAACTGTCATGCATTCCGAATCATAAGGTCATGCTTTTATAGTGGATAGATGCACTTTTTTGGGCTTCCAAATCTTGACCACCATTCACAGCCATTATAAAGCAAGGACTTTTTTTTTTTTTAATATAACTCTTCTTTCAGACGAATCTAATCGGAAAGTAATATACACCTGGGATAGCTTGAGGGTGAGTAAATCATGGGGGAATTTTCATTTTTGGGTGGACTATCACTTTTAAAAACCATGATACAGATTTTTGGTCAGACCACCCAGCACAGTACTATGTATGTTCTCAGACTGCAGTTTTTGGGTATGCTTTAATCGTTCATTTTTGGTGTAGCTGCTCAGATTTGCTCAGATGTGATCAATAAACAACCTTCAGTAGTGTCCTTGCTTATTCAATATATACTGTCATGATGTATAAAAACACAAGATTGAGGAATGAGATTTTATTGCATTACGCATTTGCTCCTAAATGCCCAGATCTTTTTTCATTCATAAACAAAACATTTTTCATAAAGCTAAACACAAAGGCAGAAACACTATATTTGAAAATGTAATGCAGTAATATTTCTGTTGTATTACAGATGTGTTGAAATATCTGTTATACATTTAAATTTAAAAATGTACAATTATAAATTTAAGTACTGAGTAATATTAA
This sequence comes from Tor tambroides, assembly GCA_021397915.2. Taxonomy (NCBI): domain Eukaryota; kingdom Metazoa; phylum Chordata; class Actinopteri; order Cypriniformes; family Cyprinidae; genus Tor; species Tor tambroides. The sequence continues at coordinate 28,802 of JAFVLL020007151.1, read as the reverse complement.
TTGACTACAAGTACTTACTATATGGTTTGGATTAAGATTAGGGTTTGGCTTAGGGTTACCTGCATGTAGTTATGCGTAATTTATTGTTATAATAGTAAGTACATGTAACGGGTGTAACAAGGACACCTTAAAATAAAGTGTTACTAAATATCTATAAAACTATCTCTTAACTTTGGCGCAGTTTCGTAACCAGGCATGAAAATGGGGTCACAGGGGTCGTCGTCGTTGTATCTGCGAGTCATCTGTGTCACGTCACCTGTAGCGTTTCTTTCCCCTGTTGGCAAAGGAATGGACCCGCCCTACTCTGCCTCTGATTGGCTTACAGGGCTCTAGACTGCGACCAAAACCATTTTTTGAGAGTGTGCGACTAAAAATTTGGCGTGGTCGCACTTGTGCAAGTGCATGGTCTGCGCTGCTCCAAAGCGTCTGCTTCATACAGCGCGCACATTGTAGTAGGAGAAAGATTTCACTGATCACGTGAAGAGAAGCGCTTTCAGCGCGAGCGCTTCGTGGGTAGAGCCTGGTTTATACTAGAGGCTGACATTTTTTCGGGATTCCCGCGGGATGGGAAACAAAATCGCTACGAATCACGTGATTGGGACGGGACAGGAAAAAATGTCAGCGGGAGTGGGCGGAACCGGGAATAGTAATGATACCCAACTTTATACACAACTTTATATACCTTTTATATAAATAAACTATAAACTGTATATTTTAATTTTGAACTCAATTTTAGTTATGCTCTCCTCCTGTTTGCTTTGGTGTGGCTGGTTAAGTGAATGACGCAGTCCGTGACGGACAGATCGCGGCTGGTCTATGTGGTAATACAGTACTCGGGCAGGACATCCAAACGATCAGCTATCATTCATCGACCTCAAATATGGCTTTTCATCTGAAAGATGCATGTAGTAGCAACTTTACATGGCCGCTCAATATGATGTTAACCTAGAGAAATGTGCGCTATTGAAGTGTGTGTGGTGGAAAGTGGAAACTGAATAGCGTGCTCGCTGCAGGACAGGCGCCGGTGCGCTCACTTGCTCTTAAAATCTCCGTAATTTTTGGTCATACAGATAAAAGTAGCCTAATACATCTTTCGAATCTGTAAAGACTCTGCGTTTATTTGTGTGCACTCAGAATAACAACGAAACGCTTCTGTAAAGTAATTAAAGCAAACAGGATGTGCTTCTGCCGTCTGGTCTCTGTGAACTTGATCGCTAAACTCCGTGTATGAAAAATATATCTATAGAGAGTGAAATGTCTACTTTGAAAAAAAATTAAAATAGAAAACGTGTGTGTTAGCAAGGATGATTTACATGAAATTTAATGTGTGCAATGCATGCATTGTTTAAGCTGGCTTTCAGTTCGATATAATAACAAAAAAAACTACATTTTGGATTTTTATTTAACTAAGGTGGGCACGCTGTACTATACTATATGATCTGTACTATATTTTTACTGTAACTGACAGGTTTCGGCCAAAAAACCCCAAAAAAACCACAACACGGGAGTGGGAGGGAATAGGAGTCATAATGCATGCATTGTTTAAGCTGGCTTTCAGTTCGATATAATAACAAAAAAAACTACATTTTGGATTTTTATTTAACTAAGGTGGGCACGCTGTACTATACTATATGATCTGTACTATATTTTTACTGTAACTGACAGGTTTCGGCCAAAAAACCCCAAAAAAAACCACAACACGGGAGTGGGAGGGAATAGGAGTCATTCTTCCGGGAGTGGAACGGGACGGGATTTTCCCCCAGTTTTTTCGTGGGATTGGGACGGGACGAGTTTTTTTTTTTTGTGGGAGTGGGACGGGAGAGGTTTGAAAATCCACTCCCGTGTCACCCTCTGGTTTATACTCGCTGCGTCAGCACGAACGCGAAGGTGCGCGCAGCGGACGGAGCGCAACGGAGGATTTGGTTTTCAAACTAAAGTAAAAGACCGCTTCTTAAACCAGAGAATGTGAACATTTGGTTTTCAAACTAAAGTAAAAGACCGCTTCTTAAACCAGAGAAGCCTTTAAAACCTTTTCTTTATGTTTTCGTTTTGAAAAGTTTGTTATCTTTGCTGTTTACCTCACGTTACGCTATGGAGGCTTTCCTTAATTTTTTAATAGTATTATTATTATTTGATTCCTCAGTGTTTGCTAAACATTCTGTAATTTATTAGTCAATACAGCACGTGATGTGTCCTATGCCATGCCTCATCTTATTCGTTTTTGTTAATAAATGTTACGTAAGCTAGTGTCATTGTAACATACTGTTTTATTGTTGTTGTGCTTTTTAATTAAGAATAACAATGAATCCACCTTTTGTTTTAGTCTTAAAAATTGAAAGGTGTATAGGCAAAACAGACAATTATCTTTTCTTGTAAAGCGTGACACCAAGATCGCGAATTTGAAAGTGAAAGCAAAAAAAGGAATTCCTGTTCACAAAATTTAAATCACAAATAATACTGATGAAAAAGAACGGGTTGAATGTTGAACACTTTCCTTACCATATAACTATAAACTATGATAAAAGTTCATCAGCATGCATTGATTAATCAAATGTTGTATCAAATAAATAAATAAATTGCGACCAAATAATGTGCTCGTGTGACCAACTGAGAAAGTTAGTCGCACAAGTGTGACCAGTGGGAAGAATGAGTCTAGAGCCCTGGCTTACCTTAATGTTCTTTCCCTCATCCAACCAATCTCACTCCTGAAGCCTAACTTTTAGACGCTGCAGGCAACTGTCCATATTTTCAGAGGCTACGTAAAACGTGAAGGAACAAGCTAACGATAAGCAATTTATTTAAATTGTAATTGTGAAGTGTTTTTTTTTTTTTTTTTTTTTTTTTTTTTGGCGTGAGGCTGCTGTTGCGATCGATGTGAAGATTATAAGTTACGTTATCGCTACATTATAAGTCGATTTGAGAACTGTTTGACCTACAAGTAAAGCATACTGTTTAATGTACAGTAATATTAGTATCACTCAGCTGAAGTGGAGGCAGCGCTAAGCCATAGCTAAGTGTCAGCCTGTAATAACAGCCTGTTTCAAGACGGAGAAACACCTCACGTTTAGCCCGTCCGCTGCTTCAAAAATTCGAGTGCTGAAATGAAGATTTACAGTGATTTATTTGCCCTGACTAAGTTCATGTAACATCTTAACAACAATCCTTATTGATTTTAGACCGTAGTTGTCCTCAAACGTCTTTTAATCATATAAAGGTGTTTATCCTTGAATGGTGCACTGCAAAAAATGCTTTCCTACTTGGGGTTTTTGTCTTGTTTCTAGTCCAAATATCTAAAAATTCTTAAATCAAGAAGCATTTTCTAGACAAGTAAAAATTGTCACCTTTTTCACCCCTGATGAGTTTGCACCCCTGTGTATAGTTTTCTTTGTCTGCTGTAGGAATGCACTTAAAATGGCACAAAATGAAAGGGAAAATAAGCCAAAAGGTCTGAACAGAAATGCAACTCTGATAGATCAGGAAAACCTTGCCATGTAGAATAATTTTATTTAATTGAAACAATGGCTGATTGGGATATTTGGCAGAAAGAGCATTTTCAGTTGATGTTTTACTGATTTGTTTGAAGAAATACAGATGTACAATGAGTGCTTGACAACAATTTCACCGAAGACTAGCAATATTAGCATATCATGGTCCAAATTCAGTGTTTGTGTACACATAATACATGTTGTTCAACTTGTATCTAAATGTTACTGTGAGTTTGATCAATATCTTTCAGTGTTTTGTCTATTTACACAGCGTATTCATGTGTAAATCAGTGTTTTTTTTTAGCAATTGAGAATATTTTGAATTAGTTTTATATTAATATTTTCTGTTATCATTTTAATGGTTTTATAATTTTGCGTGTTTCTTTTTTTTTATAGTTTAAGTTTTAAGTACATTTAAAGTAAATGAAAATGAGATGTTGACTTGTCATGTAGCTGAAATAAGTGTAATTTTTATGTTATGTTAATTTAAAAGAAATTTAAGTTAAGTTTATTTCAAGTAACAAATGCCCATGGTTTTATTTGGTTCGAAAAACCATTTGTTGATGTCTCATTGTGATGTGCTGATGTTGTGTGTCGTTGTCAGATGTGTCAAGTTGGAGGGAGGGCGGTGGGAGGAACCTGCAGCCCCCGGTGCTGTCTGCCGCCCCGCCCTGCACAGACACAGACACCAAGAGCAGCGGCTCTGCTGAGACCACCACTCCTCTTCCTCCCCCCTCCTCATCTTCATCCTCCTCCTCCTCCTCCTCCTCCTCTTCCTCCGCTGCCACTGCCCAGTCCTCTGATGTGAAGGAGCCATCGCTGCGGCCCGCTCAGCCTGTGCAGCGCAGAGCCGCCCCATCAGCCCTCCAGTACCAGCACCACACAACCACCACATACCACGACATGCTGCCTGCCTTCGTGAGTTTCTGCCCATCATATCCGTTATCCAGTGTGCTGTGCTTTCTCTGATAAAATTCTTACTGGCTCTTTGTTTGTCAGATGTGCCCTAAAGAGACTCGTGACGCTCCGGGCTCCTCGGATCACGGCCCGACCACTGTGGTTGCCCCCGTGCGCTTTGAATCCAGGTTGATCTTCAGACCAGCGTTCCCTGCACCGGAGCCCGTCAAGTGAATATTGTGCTAATTACTGCAGTGAAGAACGCTTGCTGTGCAGAAAGGAAGCCTCACTGTCATCTTATATAAATGGCTGTTTTTCATTTCACAGTGGTGATATAAGAAGAGAGGCCCGTTTCCCCCGTGTCCCTCCACGCCCCTCCACTCGCCCGATCCGCCGCCCAGGAGATCGAGCTCCACGTCCTGCCATAATCAACCCTGAGGACCTGAAGGACCTCGATGAACTGGACAACGACTGTGAAGATGGCTGGGCAGGTGAGCGCTCGCTTTCTTTATTAACAACAAATTAGTGTTTTTTCACCAATTGTCATTGTGACCGGTGTCTGTTCTTCAGGTCTCCATGAGGAAGTGGATTATAGCGAGAAGCTTAAATTCAGTGACGATGAGGAAGATCATTCCGCTTGTGAGAAGAATAAGATCTGGTGAGCTTTTCTTTGTTTTAGTGCAGTGCGTGTGGTGTGAAAGCTGCTTGAGTTGGAATTGAAGCTCATTCTGGTGCTTGTGTCTTGCAGGGATGACTGGGACAACCATCAGGACCAGCATTCATCTCAGAGCTCTGGTGACGGTGTATTTCCACAGGACGCTGAGTCGTCGTCATACTCACGCCAGCCAGAACCCGTCCCCTCCAGGAAGACCAATGGACTATTCTCCTCTACTGAATCTCAGGTAACAATCTACGGCCTGCTGCATTTGTTTTTCCCACTGAAATCTTTTATTTACTTATTTTTAATTGGTATTTTAACAATGTCTGCATCAATTAAGACCAGTAGTAGGATTGCATACAAACCAGAGATTTAGGGAAAAAAGTATAAACACAGAAAATAAAATAAAAATGAAAGAGAAATGCATTCAGTACAGATAAATGTCTAAAATACATATAAATAAGTGGGGTGTGTAAATTTATTCTGTGGTTGTCATTCATGCTGGGAGCACCCGAGAGCATTGAGTTTTTATTAATATTTTGAATATTTTGAATTTTTATATTTTGTTTTCATTTTAAAGGTTTAGGAATTTTATCATTTTTAGTATTTTATTTATGTCTAAATGGTTTTTATACATTTTTATTTCAGCATTAGTTCCTTTTGTACATCAGGTTAAACTAAATGAAAAATGAAAACAAGCTGAAAAACTTTTGATATTTTATTTCATTTAATGTTTTTATTTCCTTAAATTTTCAACCTTTTTTTCATGTTCTTAACAGTAATTTTTATTTAACTGTAATTTTCGTTTGTGATAAACTGTTCTGTCTGTCCTTCAGAGTGGAACCTATTGTTTTTGGTGTTGTAATTCCATTTTTATATTTATGACTTTTCTTTCGATTGTATAACCATTGATTGTAATGCAAAATTGAGCATGTTCTATTTTTTTTTTTTTTTTTTTAAATTTTCTTGACTATTAAATATTCAAATGACATCTTTTAATTGATAATTTTTGATAGCACCTTTAAGGTGGTCCCCATCAGTCCAGGCTCGTCTAAGAGATCTCCTCTCTTTTGTTTTTGATTTGATTTGCAGCACCAGCAGAAGAACAGTGGCAACAGTGAGTCTGCAGAGGAGCAGGAGGAGCCGCAGCGGCAAGCGCCTCCTCGTGGTAAGTTTGTCTCAGCCGACCTCTCTGCCGTGGAGAGAGCGCGCAGACGGCGCGAAGAGGAGGAGAGGAGAGCGCGGGAGGAGAGACTGGCTGCCTGTGCAGAGAAACTCAAAAAACTGGATGAAAAATTTGGTAAAACTGAGAAACCTGCACGCTCTGGAGAAACGCTGAGAGAAGCAGACAGCAAAGAGCTGATGCAGTCTCCAGACCGAAGGTCATCCAAACACCAACAGGAGGGCTGGCAGTATGGCACTAAAGGTATACAAGTTCACATAGTTCACTAGTTGGTTTATAAATGTAAGTTTTAGCTACCCTTGTAATAATGGCAGTGATTTAAAGGGAATAATTTAGAGAAATCTCAAAAGCGTTTTGCCTCTGGTCTTTTCCACTACTTTTCTTAACACCTCTTTTCATTGTATATAGATGTATCTGATACACCAACTGAGTCATCCAGTCAGGATTACAAAGATGAAGGTTGTAACTACCACAATGATGACGATGGTCCTGAGTCCATCTCTCCCCTCCCAGACTACGGCCGACACCAGAAGCCTGTGCCACCCCGCTTCCAGAAGCAGCACCAGCAGCAGCAGGTGAGCTTTTACACCTAATACTTTTAAGTAAGAGAAAATAGTTATTAATTCAGCCACCCTGAAAATCTTGAGGAATTATAATACTGAGTAATTATGGTTTTCATGCCAACTATATGCTTTTATGCTGTTATATATATACGGTATGCTTTCATTTAGGAGTTATTTTTCTGTGGTTTCTAGGAGCAGGTGTATAAGATGGCGCCGTGGCAGCAGTCGGGTCACCCCACCCAGTCCAGCTCTGCTCACCCACAGAGAGGATTTTACCCTCCTCATGTCCTGGGCTTTGACCCGCGCTGGATGATGATGCCTCCCTACATGGATCCCCGCATGGCACAGGGATGTTCTCCAGTGGATTTCTACCCTCCTGGTGTTCACTCATCTGGTAAATTACAACATTCTCCCTATTTAGTGGTGTTTTCCAAGTCAAGCATCACTGTTATTTATAGTGATACGATCAAACCTTTAATGATAAATATTAAACTTCAAAATATGATGAGTGAACTCTCTTAACTTGATCTGGTAAGCCAGACATTCCCAAACTGTTAGGTCAGTTTAACCCCTTTGACAGAAATTATTCATCTGAAGCGCCCAAGAATTTGAGTCGATGTGTTAATATCTTAACACCACATCTGCATGTTCATGGTTCTCTGATGCTGGTTAATGATCACACTTGATTTTTTACTTTCATATCATTAGATGTGTTTTTTTTCGTTGATTTTATTTTAAAATGAATTCATTGATAGTATATGGTTGCACAATTTGGTCCAAAGAAAAAACAATACTGTGGTTTTTTTTTTTTTTTTTTTTTTTTTTTTTGTAGGATTTTATGTCACAGTTACCGTGATTTGAGCTGCGATAAAAGCATTTAATCTCGTAAGAAAATGTCTTATATTGCTGTTGCTGAAACATCCAGGCAATTATTCTAATATTCTTTTTGTTTTTATTTTAAACTCTATTAAAAAATGAAGACTGATATATTACTACTTTAAAAGGTTTATAAATGTTTCTTATTCTGTATTATAAAATTCTGAAAACTTGTCTGCAGAAATGTTGTGAATTATGTGAGAGTGCAAAATGCCTTTCCCAAATGGACAAGTAGATTTTGCGTGGTACAGCTTTTACTGCAAACTGATCGAGCTGTTCTGTGACTGAAAAGACCATGAACTGCTTGTGTGTAAATAAACATGGTGCTGTGCTTCATTCTGAAACATGCAGAGATTCAGACTTGATATTGATTGAAATTTATTTATTTTAGTTTTGCTTTGATGTAGTTCTTGGCTTTTCATGAACTCATGAAACCCCAAGGCTTCACAAGCCCCATTTGAGAAACCTTGCTCCTAGCAACTACCTAGAGTACTTTAGTGACAACAACAGTGCTCCTTAAAAACACGTTAGCAAACATGTAGTAAAACCCAGAGTATACAACCAGCTACAGTAACTTAGCATCATGAGTTCTGCATGGTGATATGTGGCTCATTTTTTCACAACAGGTACCGTTATATTTATATTGTGATGATTAAATTAAATTTTTTTTATTTTCAAGGTTTGGTGAAACCTGTCATTCAACAGGATCACTTGAATAGCCCTGGTTCCACCTCTGATGAAAGCTGCCATCCCAGCATGCATCAGGAGAGGAGGGCGCCTTCCACTGAGTCTTACCAAGTGTGGAGCCAAGACAGCTACTCATCTGCACGCAGTTTCACCCCACCCTACCAGAGACAGCACGAGAATTGCGACAGGGCTCAGGCGGATGACAGGAGTAACCAGTCATGCTCCAGACACGACTCGTATGAAGACCGAGGTCATGACCGCACAGACAGTCCAGCAGAGGATCTGCCCCATCAAGGCTTCCGCCAAGGCAGAGGCTCAGACGTGTCGCTCGGTTCACTGCGAGATGTTTCTCATGAAGTAGCCCATCAACCATTAATACTCAGCAGAACCCATCCTGGAGACAGCGAGCACAGGGAGGTCTCCTCTGGTAGACATCAGAAAGAAGACCTTGATACCCGTGACGAGGCCTTCAACAGCAAGGAGAAGAGCTACGACTCTGATTTTTGGAGGAAAGACATGGGTGGTCTGAGGAAAGACGGCAGCAGTCAGGCCCAGTGGTCCGATCACGGTTCAAGCAGCAGCAGTAATGTTAGCCAGCCATCTGAGTCCAGTGGTAGAACCCTTAGAAGGACGGGACCCATCAAGAAACCTGTGCTGAAGCCCTTGAAGGTTGAAGACAAAGAGAACGAGAAACCCAAAACTGACCCGGAGGAGAAGACTGTCCCGTACAGGCTGGAAAAGGAAGTGGTTACCAATGTCTATGACTTGAAGAAAGATGCTCCACTTCTGTCTAACAGGCACTCCGCCCCAGCACCCGCTCCCTCTCCTGAAGAGAAACAAGTGGAAGCTCCGAAGGTGGAGAAAACGAGTAACTTGCCTGAAGAGTCGTACAAAGAGAACTGCTGGGATAGTATCAAGAGTCAGTCTGTGGACTGCTCTGACAGCAGGGATCCACCAGCACCTCGCCGCAACAACTGGATATTCATCGATGAGGAGCAGGCGTTCGCCGGGGCCAGGGGAGCGGGTCGTGGACGTGGCCGGGGCTTCAGAGAGTTCAACTCTCGTGGTGGTGCTCGTGGAGGACGGAGCGACGGCAACAGAGGAGCCTACAGTAGCGCAGGCACACAGAGGCCTGCGCGAGGACGTGGTGCTCGAGAGTTCAGGAGTGAAGATCTGCAGCGAGGCAAACCCCGTAGACGCAACATGAGCGAGACGCACAGCGAGGCCTCAGAATACGAGGAGCAGCCCAAGCGCCCACGCCAGAAGGCCACTGAGAACGGAGAGGCTTCGTATCCTGTGTCTGGAGAGGTCAAGAGGGCTGACAAGGAGTCGTGGAGATCAAACAAGGTCTACACTGATGATCAGAGCGGCAGCAGCGATTCCAGGGACAAGACGAAATCAGCTCGAGTGTTTGGAAGGTCATTGCCCCCTCGCCTTAATGCTGGATACAACCGTGGATTTGGCTCAAGGGACATTTCGACATGGAGAGGGAGAGCAACCCAGTTTGGAAGCACCTCCGCGCAGGAGAACGGCTACAACTTCGGTGCAGACTCCTATTCCAAACGCTCGTCGGAACGGGAGCCCCTGAAGTACCCCCCTAAATTTACGAGCTCCTTTGTAGAGAATGGCGTCGAGGACAGAGATGTAGGTTACTATCTTGATAATGATAATCCCGACAACCGGCCCCTTAGAAGGCGGCGCCCCCCACGCCAGGATAAGCCCCCACGCTTCAGGCGTCTGCGGCAAGAGCGTGAAGGAGGAGGTCAGTGGAATAATGAGGACTACGTTAATGGAGATGTTGCCAATCAGTGGCCGGGTCGTTCTAAGGGTGCAGAGGAGCACTGGCCCAACCACTACTCTGGGGGAAGGGCACAGGAGATCACGGGTCAGAGTCAGGGCGAGGACTGGGAAACCGGCTCTGAAAACAGCGATTTCAGCGACTGGAGGGAGAAACGGGGGCAGCATGGCGACACACTCACGGATGCAGGTCACGGAGAACCTGGCTCTGAGAAGAGAGAGCTCTCCAAGCGGAGCTTTTCTAGCCAGCGGCCAGTAGTCGACAGACAGAACCGGAAGAGTGACACATCTGTAATGGAAAATAAGATGAGCCACTCAACGGACACGCAGTCTAGTGCAGGTTCCTCTGGTAGAAACGAGAGTTGGCAGAACGGCGTTGCTTCCAGCAACAAACGGTATGTTTCTTCAGAAAATAAGAGTTAGCATATTGATATGAAAAAAACAGTACCATTTATGAAATTCGCCCTATGAACGTGGCTTAATTCACTCTGCAGAGTTCCAGAAGATTCAGTCGCCGGCCTGAGCTCGGCATCTGTGTACAACGTGGAGCAAAATGACGACACAGGCGCGGTGGAAGCAACAGGAAAGATCCTAGAGAAAGACTTGAAGCCCAGAAACATGAAGGGGGACATGACAGAACCACTGTCCCAATATGACCTAAACACTTACCCAAGTAAGTCAAAAGTGGTTATGATAGTAGTGCCTCTCCAATGCAGAATAAAGGATGATAAACTGAGTCATTTTTAAACTAATGCACTCCTATGGTGGTGATGTCGCCACAGTGCAAATGAGAAATAATTCAGCAATCCTGATTAAACGCATCTGAACTAGTTGATCGAGGTCCTCAGGTTTACTAGTAAATTCCAGGCAAGTGTGTCAGAGAAGGTTGAAGCTGAGTTCTTCAGGACATTGGCCTTCCAGGAGCACATGTTTAGAAGACTCTGTTACTAGTTTGAAAGTTTATTTTTTAAGATCCTGACAAAGGGATATCGTAATGTGGTGAATGGACTTGCGCTACTTCATAGCTATATGGTAAATTTAAGAGTCTGAACTGTAAAGAGTTACTCAATTTAACGGTTCTATGCTAAAAATCAGAAAAAAATGGTAGACATAATTTGTTTTCAAGTGTGACTTGTGTGGTGTTCTTCTGTACTGGATCTGAAGGAGCTGTCGCTTGTTTCCTCACAGTTGAGAGTGACTCAGGAGCTTCTGTACCTAGTTCAGAGGTTTTCCAGGATGCTCTGTCCAAAAAACAGCGCCGCCCACAGGATGATGATCGCAGGAGGAAGGATCAGGGTCCTCCAGTAAGTAATCATGGCCTCTATTCCCTGATGTTTAGACACACATCTGATAACCAGAAAGATGATGACTTCAGTTATTTAAATGCATGAAGTATCTCCTGAGTGGATATTGTAGTTATTTGGTTTGTGCACCTGAAGGGTTCAGTAAAGAATAGAACAATTGCATCAAAAATGCCTCCCCGTTTTGCCAAGAAGCAAGGCAGCATGTCCATCGAGCAGCCAGAGGAGACGCTCTCCACCAACAACTTGGGAACAGAGATCTGGGAGACGAACAGCACAGGTAATACTGATAACAACCGATATCAGGTATATTATTATTTAAAAGACTGATTCTAAATGACTTTGTTTTCCTCCTGAAGCTCTGACTGTCCAGTCGTCAGGTGGCGATTCATGGACAAAGCAGGTTTCCTACACGGGAAGCGAACCCAATTCAGAGGTACAGGTCGTTTTTTTCCAAGCAAGTATTTTGCGTGCCTCAGTCAGTGAGCTGAGCCTGAGACTAACGTCCCACTGTCCTGTCCTCCAGGATTCAGATGCGGGGCCCGAGCAGAGTAAAGAACACAAACCGGGCCCCATTGGTAATGAGCGTTCACTGAAGAACCGCAAGGGATCGGAGGGCATGGAGCGTCTGGAAGGACCCATTACTCCCGTCAATGGAGTGGACATTCACGTGGACCACGTCATTCCTGTGCCGCCCATCGAGTTTGGTGTCAGCGCAAAGGATTCTGACTTTAGCCTTCCTCCAGGGTCCACGCCAGTGCCTGTGTCCAACCCCGTCACCAAGCTGCAGGACGTGCTTGCTGGGAATGTGCGTACAATAGCTCTGCACACAGCATTTACATTGTCAGCTTTGCGTAAAGAAGCATTGAGCATTTATACTGTTATTAATGTGTGTGCGCAGGCTGGCCTGACTCAAGCCATCCCGATGCTCCGCAGAGACCACCTGCAGTCCGGAATAAACCTCAACCCCATCAGCTTCCCTACTGCGGACCTCACACTCAAGGTAACGCTTACCGCCACATCATTGCTTAGGTTGATGGCTCTCCATCACTGACCTTAAGGGTTCTTCCAGATACTTCACCTTGTTTCTTAAGATTTGCAAGACAGCACACATTCTGTCTGCCCGTCGCATGCCTCGTCTAGCACAGGACATGCTACCAGCATGTTAAAACATTCTAATGACACCTCATAACATTAAAGGGATAGTTCACCCAAAAATGAAAATTCTGTCATTAATTACTCACCCTGATGTTGTTCCAAACCCGTGAGACCTCTGTTCATCTTCGGAACACAAATTAAGATATTTTTGATAGACAGCAAGGGTCCTTACATGATCAAGGTCCAGAAAAGTACCAAGATGATTGACAAAGTAGTCCATGTGACATCAGTCTGTCAACTGTAATTTTATGAAGCCACGAGAATACTTTTTGCGCAAAGAAAACAAAAATAACGGTTTTATTCCACATTTTGGTCTCTACTTTTTCTCTTGTGGACGTGTGTTTACGACAGTACATGACGCAAGCGCGTCTGGATCAGCGCTTGCGCCACCATGCGCTTGCGTCATGTACTGTTGTGAACGTCATGTACCTTGATCGTGTAAGGACCCTTGCTGTCTGTGGGAGGGTCTGAGAGCTCTCAGATTCCATTTAAAAATATCTTAATTTGTGTTCCGAAGATGAACGGAGGTCTTACGGGTTTGGAATAACATCAGGGTGAGTAATTAATGACAGAATTCCAGAACTCCTTCCGACAAGCACAGTCTGCTCTGATTGGCCAGCTGACCCAGTGCATTGTTATTGGCCGACCACCACAAGTACGTGTCGAAAATGTAACGCCCCTTACCATAATCGCGAGCTTCAGCTTTCAAAGTAAATATAAAGACAGTTAAAGGGTTACTCCACCCCAAATTGAAAATTTTATCATTAATCACTTACTCCCATGTCGTTCCAAACCTGTAAAATCTTCGTTCGTCTTCGGAACAAAATTTAAGATATTTTGGATGAAAACCGGGAGGCTTGTGACTGTCCCATTGTCTGCATAGTAAATTGCTCTGTCAAGGTCCATAAAAGTATGAAAAGCATCATCAGCATAGTCCAGCTGCCATCAGTGGTTCAATCTGAATTTAATGAAGCGACGAGAACACTTTTTCTGCGCAAAGAAAACAAGACAACGATTTTATTCAACAATTCGTCTCCTCTGCTTCAGCGTAGCGCCATTTTGGAGAATATCCGCTGGACGCAAGCAGCGTACGCGCTTCTGTGTCAGCTGCACTGCACGGATGCACTGTTTTCATTAAAAACAAAGCGTAGAAGACGTATCTGCGGTGCGGGTGACACACAACAGCGTAAGCTGCTTGTGTCCAGCGGATATTCTCCAAAATGGCGCTACGCTGAAGCAGAGGAGACGAATTGTTGAATAAAATCGTTGTTTTGTTTTCAAAGCTTTTACGAGTTTGGAACGACATGGGGGTAAGTGATTAATGACACAATTTTCATTTTGGGGTGGAGTATCCCTTTAATAATGTCGTTAGTTTTACCAGCAGTTCAAGCCCAAGAGGGGAACAGAGTCGCATGACAGACTCAGTGATGATGCTCATGTATTTGCAGTACACAAGCCGCGGTTAAGACCGCTGACGTGCTATGATTTCTGACGGGCTGTACACTCCGTTGTGATGTGACCCTGTTCCCCTCTCTCTCTCACACACACACACACACATGCACACGACGCGTTACTCTACACTAGAGCCCTGCACAGGGCTTATTCAGGCCCTAGCTCGGCCCTGGCCCAAGACGCTCAGCTTATCAGCTCAGCCCATGTCCGACAGCTTATCAGAATTACCAGCCTGAGTCCGTCTTTTTTTCTCCCAAAACAGCTTATATTACTGTTTCAGCTATTAAAATATTTCAGTTTTGTATGAAATGGCAAAGTGATTGTATTTCGTTTCGTTATTTTAAGTTAATTTAGAAAAATGTTTGGAGCATTTTTTTTATTCATTAAATGTAAGTTTTTGTTTTTTAAAGTAACGACCAAGCGGCCAGCGGCAGACAGTGAGTTGAACATAGCCTATGTTTGATAAATTTAGCCTTCTCAAATCACCACGACTTATCTAAAATTAAATCTATAGTTATAAAACAGCTCCACAATGTTAGTTTAAACGCTTAACCTAGATAAATGTGCACTGACGCATATCCAGTCGTTTGTGCGGAGAGTGGAAGCTGAAGCGCGCTTTACAGGACATGGGCGCGCCAGAGCGATCACTTGCATTGGAAACATTTCAAAATACGCGTCATTTTTGCTCATGAAGTTAAGAGTAAGTAGGCTACATTGATGGAACTGTAAAGGGTCTACTTTTATTTGTGCACTCAAAATATCAACAAAACATGCTTTTATAAAATAAAGAAAAAAAAAAGCAGTTTCGGTTTTGAGCAGGAGCGCTTCTGAAAAACTCTAAAGGCGCATCCAATGAGGAGACGGCGAGTCAGGATCATCATCAAATGCATGGATGATCCAAAATGCAGCTTTTCCCGAAGCATTAGGAACTTTTAGTAACCACGCTCCAAATTCTCCCTGATGCTCTGTATGGTCAACTGTATGCTAATGCGTGTGAATATGCGTTGCGTATTGCGTAGGCGATGTGTAATATTTATAATATAATCAGTATTTCATACAGTCGCCATGTGTGGCTCTGCGTGTATATGGGCACAATTAAAGGAGAGAAGCTAAATGAGCCCGAGCCCGATCTGTTAAAAAAAAAAAAATGTCCCGAGCCCGGGCCGAATGGACTCAGCGTGTTGGGCCCGATCGGGTCCCGACGGGCTTGCAGAGCTCTACTCTACACTGCGCAAAACTCCGCATTTGAACAGTCAATAGCAAATACTTAAACTAATAACAAAACATACTTACAGTCGCTGATTCAGAAGTGCCAGATTGTCATAGCAAAGTTGGAATTGATCCAATTTTTTTTTTTTCCTTTTTTTTTAGAAACTAGCCAACGCTGTGTACAGCCAGCCTTCCTCTCTAGGTTCAGAAACTGTCGTCCATAAAATGTGTTGCACAAATTCGAACATTTGGGTTGTGCTGTTCTGTTGTAAACAAATCTTAACCAATGATTCCTAATTGCATCTACTTTCAGAAGGCCAAATAAAGTGCTTTTGCTTTCGCATAGAAACACACAGCATCTCCCTGACATGTCTGCATCAACACTACTGCGGTTATTGAAACCACGCCTTCCTTTGCATGCACATTTGGGCGGCATTATGCAAATATTTCCACGGGGCGTGTTTGAATGAGGCGTTTTTGCCCGGTCTGGATCAGCCTTCTCTTTTAGATAGAATAAATCCTTTTGTGGGAGACTTTGAGCTTTGTAACACTGCAGATCTTATACATGCACAAACAGCTACATAACACACTAAAGAAAAGGAAAACAAGAAATCGCATTATATCACCCCTTTAACATTTTGTTAGACACTAAACGTTTTAACATGTTAGCAATATGGTAAAACATGACCAGTTTGTTAAAACATGTTAACAAAATGGCAAAACATTCAGTTGTGGTAGTGTGTGTTGGTAGTGTTTTAGCATGTTGCTATAATGTTTCACGTTAGCTTCATGTTACAATATGTTAGCAACTGCTAGTAAATTGGTAAAACGTTTACAATATGTTAAATTCTGGTAGCGATGTGGTAAAACATGCTAACAATGATCTAAAACATGTTAGCAACTTCTGGAAGCATGTATGGACATTAGTGCTGTTAAACGATTAATCGCGATTAATCGCATCCAAAATAAAAGTTTTTGTTTACATAATATATATTTGTGTACTGTGTATATTTATTGTGTATATATAAATACACACTCATACAGTATATATATTGAAATATTTACATGTATTTACATGTATATTTTTATATTTACATCATTTATATTATATATAAATGTATTTAATATGCAAATATAACATATTTTTCTGAAATATATACATGCATGTGTTTGTATTTATATATACATAATAAATATACACAGTACACAAATATATATTATGTAAACAAACTTTTATTTTGGATGCGATTAATCGCGATTAATCGTTTAACAGCACTAATGGACATACTAACAACAACTAGCAACAACTTAAAACATGTAAACAAC
This sequence comes from Tor tambroides, assembly GCA_021397915.2. NCBI lineage: Eukaryota > Metazoa > Chordata > Actinopteri > Cypriniformes > Cyprinidae > Tor > Tor tambroides. Next base: position 12,210 of record JAFVLL020007151.1, on the reverse strand, counting down.
CCTCAACTACATGGTAGGACATGCTGTAGAAGGCATGCTGTAGTTATCTACATGCTAGAACATGCAGATTTCTTTTATAAACATGTCTAATTTTGTTTTAAAGGAATAGTTCACCCAGAAATGAAAATTGTCATTATTTTACTTACCCTCAAGTTGTTCCAAATCTATATAGTTTTCTTTGTTCTGTTGAACACAAAAAAAGATATTTTGAAGAATGTGTGCAACAGAAGAGTTTCTGGTTTCCATTGATTTCCATGGTATTTTTTTCCGTACTGCAGAAGTAAATAGAGACAAATCAACTGTTTGGTAACAATGTTCTTCAAAATATTTTCTGTTGTGTGTACTTTTAAAAGTACTGAAATCTTTCTGGACAGGCTTTCTCATGCCAACATTGTTCTTTTTCTTGATGAACTTGATCAGCACTAAAAGAAACAAATGATCGAGTGAACTAACAATGTGCTAAATCCTGAGCAGCTGAAGCACAGGTCACTATCTTTGCTGTCATTTCTGAATGCTCGTGTACATCAGTGTCCCTCACCAGCATGTTTCTCTGTGGTCTCAGATGGAGTCGGCTCGTAAGGCGTGGGAGAACTCTCAGGCTCTCCCGGAGCAGGGCTCCCCGGGCGGTGCGGGCTCCAGCGCTCAGCCCGCCTGCAGCGTGGGCTCCTCCAGCGGCGTCAGCTACAGCTCCTTCGGCGGAGTGTCCATGCCCCCCATGCCTGTGGCGTCTGTTGCTCCTTCTGTCTCCATGCAAGGTCAGCCATCTAATCATTCTCTCAGACTGTGTGTTGCATGCGGTGGCTATGCATGGCTCTAAAAACTGTTGTGATCCTGTGTGTGTATCATAGGCAGTCACATCCCTCCTCTGTATCTGGATGGTCATGTGTTCCAGAGTCAGCCGCGGCTTGTGCCGCCCTTGACTCAGCAGCCCAGTTACCAGCAGGTACACTACTTCTTCACTCTCCACAGGTTTTATAATGACTGTCTCAAATGTGGGTTATTCTGCCGTTTTGAAAGAGATCTTGCGGGCAGGAGCTCCACATGCTGGAAATATCAGTTGTGACTGCAGGCCTCTAAATGTGTTTTGGTTTTATTGAAGATGTTTGTACACTCGTAAATTGTACTTTATTAATTAGTGACTCCCAAGCATACAGAAATCTGCAGCAATTCCTATCTAGTCATCACAAACTACTGGGACTATAACCCTGTAAAGCCTGACATATGAAATAAAAGTCAGAAAATATTCTGAGAAACAAAAGTGTTATTAAATCTTTAGACGAAGTATTTAAAAACTTTGAAGGGATCCCTGGGTATTAAGACTTGTATGGCTTAATATAATGTAAATGATGTCTCTTACTGAAATATGTTGTAGAAAACCCAAGAAAGATTTATTTTTAAAAAAAATCACATCGTTTTATACATATTTTGGACTATGGGGGTGCTATTATTTTGATGAAGTAAAACGGTTGCACTCAGTGAGCTACTGCCGCTACCTGTTGCCATTTTTACCACAACACAACTCGAAAAATAAAATACTGACATGATGACCACAGCTATTGAAAGAGCTTACAGAGGAGGAGATAATCATAGGCTTAAACCAAATGCTGTACCTTCGATTATTCCCCACAAGGGGTCTAAACGCCTCTAGATCTCGAGTGAAATCCGCGCTGAGAAACAACTCCAGTGGCCGCAGCATCATGATTAGCGTCGGCATGTTTACATGCTAACAGGATGGCATCTAGCATTTCTTGTCTCAGCCGTTTGTAAGCTCTTTCAGTAGCTGTGATCTACTAAAAGCCTCAAAAGCATCAGGGCTAAGTGGAGAGAACAAAGAAGCAGGTTTTTAGGAAGTTTTATTCGTCCACAGCCATCTTCCCATTCTTTTCTCCTCCTCTTATCGCTAGGAAAGCAGTGAAGTCTTAATTGCTTCTCTTGTTGCCCGAGTGCAACCATTTGACGTCATCGACGCAGAATGTACTGTCCACAAAAAATGATGGCACCCCCCCCATAGTCCAAAAACTTTGGACTTCTTTTTAAAATAACATTAATCTTTCATGGGTTTTCTACTACATATTTCAATAAGAGACATCATTTACGTATTTGTGTGTTTGATCACTTCTCACTGCTGTGTGTGTGCACTTGGATGGGTTAAATGCAGAGCACAAATTCCAAGTATGGAACACCATACTTGGCCACACGTCACGTCCTTTCCTTTCCTTTTCGTTTCCTTTAAGTGTTTGTATACAAATCAGAATTTTAATCTTCAATATATAGTAATTTAGTAGCAACTGACTCTGATATATATTTTTACAGGATTAGTTGTTTTTTTTCCTTAAATTTGCCATTTACTGAAACTGATATCCAAAATAATCGGAATCTAATTGAATTGGAATCGAATCAAATTGCAAGCTTATGAATCAGAATCAAATTTGTGTCAAAACCCAGCCCTAGATATAAATATCACTCATCACTCTTAATCTCCAATAATATATCAAATATGATTATATTTAAATGATCAAAACATATGGAATGCAATACAATTATGATTGAGAGATGAACAAATAAACATTCCTCAAAAGATCTGAGATGTTTTCGAGGCTTGGGAAGATCATTCCTCCTCTGAGGAACAGTGAAACTTCTGGAAACAAATGTTCCTCAAAAGCCTTATGATCATATTTGAGACTCAAAATATATATATATATATATATATAAATATAAATAAAAAGATCTCTTGATAATCAAGTAAATCCCAGATGAACACAATCAAGTGTTCATCTGGAAGTATTACTATCAAAATCAAAGTTTTTCTTAGGTTTTCTTTAAAGTAGTAAGATTTGAAGGCAAAAAGACACATGAAACAAGCTGAAGGTGGACATTTGTACAATAATACTAAAATAGTCTAAACTATCAGTTAAACGACAGAAGGCATGGAGTAGATTGTGTGCAACAGATTTAACAGCAATGTTTTGATCTCGTTGATCATTTAGTCTTGTGTATCAAATTATTCAGTTGGCTTTATAGTAGGGCTGGGTTTTGACAAATTTCACGATTTGATTCAATTGTCATTAACAAGCTTGCGATTCGATTCTTGATTCGATCGATTATTTTGGATATATATCAGGTACACATGCCAAATTTTCTCAAGGAAAAAAAATTCTCTTAACTAATGCGGTAAAATATACATGAGAGTCAGATGGTACTACATTACTATAATATTGAAGGTTAAAACTGACAGATTTTTTTTAGGCTATACAACTGCTTAAATTACACTTAATGAAGTTTTTATAATAAAAGTTACAATTACATAATATTTCCACTTCAGTTTTTTTTTTTTTTTTTTTTAAATATAAACATTTAAATGGTGGCTGTCATTAAAAAATATAAATGAAACATTGAAGAACATTAAACAATTATAATGAATATTTTATATGGTGCGTATATTTGGCAAAATACCCCTCTTTACAGTTTAGTTTTCTAGCTGACTAATGAGTTTGTGGTCCCCGAATATGTTTTTTTCAGAGGTAAATGTGACGTTACGTGACGTTCTTTATAAACCGTTATATTGACATCTTTGCATGGCTGAAACACCGATTGAGCGATTACATGAGACAGGATACAGATTAAGTTGTACTCTTTCTTTTAACTTGCCTTCGGATGTTTAGTCATGTTTATTTTGTGCCGAAACTGGTATTAATGTGAAGGAGATGATCAGTTCACTGGCACCTCATGCTGCCACTTTTATTGAACTGAGGTGCTACAGCGATTAAAAGTACCAAAGCACACTGCTTATAATTATTGCAATTTATTGGACGGGAAGTGCCCTTCAATGTTCCGTCCATTAACTGAAAACAGGCTAGACTAATTGATTCTTGGGATTTAAGAATCGATATCGTTTCGTAAAAATGAGAATTGATTCAAGTCGAGATACCGATATTTTTTTTTTTTTTTTTTTTTTTTTTTTTAACCCAGCTCTACTTCATAGGGTACTTCATCCACTGGATCTATGTGCATGTGAATGACCCGTGTTTCTTTGTTGTGTGTTCAGGCCACCCCTCAGCAGATCCCTATCTCCCTGCACACGTCTCTACAGGCTCAGGCTCAGCTGGGTCTGCGAGGAGCTCTGCCTGTCTCTCAGTCTCAAGAGATGTTCAACTCTATCACTCCCTTCAGGTAATTCACACGCCTCAGTCACGGTCACTATCGTTCAATTTTATTCAGTGTTCGTCTACTGCTCTTCTACACTAAGTCCGATGCCATTGCAAAGAGTTTCTTCTAAAAAAAAAAAAACACTGTTGGAATCAATAACTGCTGTATAAAACTTCTTCTATGCTGACATACAATCTAGAAAATATGGACAAAGACAAATAAAGAATCCTATTCTACTGTATGGTACTGTGTTGTCATAACAAAAATCTCAGTAGTCTGTGTCAATTCAAGTAAAATTTCACTCTTACCGGTACCATAGTGTGTAAACTGTTGGAACGTGCTCCTTTTTAATTAACTATTTAAAATCAAAATTATATAAAAATTGAAGTATTAATGCTAATGAAGTAAATTATGCATTAAAAAAATTGCATGTAGCTTTCAAATATTTTTCACTTTTTAAGCAAAGGTACAAAAAATATAGAACAAAGAGTGCTAATAGTAACTTACTGTAGAGGATTATGAAAGCTACTAAACAAATTTAGCCACGACTGATTTAATGCATAGTTTCAGGAGTGAATCATGAATTGACAATTTAGTGGGTTTAATGGAATAAATCCACAGATCGACCGATAATCGGTTTAAATCTAAATACTGATGATAATCGGTTTAAGTGTAGATGTCAATTGATAATCTGTTTAAGTGTAAAGAGACTGATAATCGGTTTGTGTAGAGAGAGAGACAGATAGTCTGTTTAAATATAGTGATTGACAGTAATTGGTTTAAGTGTAGTGTGGAGAGACCGATTATCGGTTTAAGTGTAGAGAAACCGGCTATAGGTCTATCTCTTCATTTAAACCGATGTTCGGTCTAAGTGTAGAGAGAGGCAGATAATCAGTTTTACTGACATATTTTCTAGTATTTAAACTTTTTTTCCTTGATCAGATATTGGTTATGTAATATCTGATCCTCTTATAAATGTTAAATCCCCTCTGTCAAACAACATTGAGTCTGCTCTAAGGTAGTGAAATTGGCCACACTAATAATGCTGGGCTTCCTCTACTTTTGTGATCATCTGAGTGCTCTCACATTCTCCTCTGTTACAGGTCTCAGGTGTACATGCACCCAAACCTGTCTCAGCCCAGTCCCATGGTGCTCTCTGGTGGAGCTCCTCTCAAAGGGCCATACTCTGCATTTCCTGGCATGCAGCCATCAGACATGGTCAAACAGCAGTCCGGGTCTCACTACCAGCCCTTGAATGGCAGCCAGCCGCTGGTGTACGATGGGCCCATGAATCAGGCGGCTGGGATGGGCACGTCACAGCTCATGGACTCACAGCTCATTCAGGCAAGTTCTGTGAAAGCCGTAAGACAGCAGTGTTCAACTACATAAACACACATGCAGTTATAGAAGTAAAATGATTTGGGTCAGGCATTAGTATGCAGTCAGCAGCTTCAAATGCAGTTTGAATTTGCTTTATTCAGAATTTGTAGTTCAAGGCCGTGTACATTGACTGATTGCTGTGTGTTTTCAGGTGACGATGCCCATGCCTGGATCTCAGCTGCGCTACGGCTCGGCCCAGCAGCACCTCATCCTGCCCCAGTCCATCCAGCTCCAGCAGAACCAGAACCTGTCTGTGGGAGCTCCACGCCGCATGATGCCTCCCGGATCCCAGCCGGCCGTCATGAGCGGCAGCAGGGAGGTGAGAGCCTGTGCTTCAGGAAATAACTGCCATCAGATCTCTTCCTGCGTGTTATTGACACATCTCTCTGATAAATCCTGTTCATTCTGCAGCCTTCCCAGATGGACATGAAGGGATTTCAGTTCTCTGATAAGCCCAACCATTCACCTGGAATACCCAGTGGCTCCTACAGGTGAGTGGACGTTCACAAACTCAACCTGCAGAACAGTAAGCTGCAGTCACACTATGAAGTGTTGGTGTTGGTCTTCTTCGTCAATCCCCCCCCCCCTTCAAATTTGGTTTCCCCCCTCCCAATTTCGTTGTTTTTGGGTTTTTTTGTTTTGCCCCAGCAAATATTAGCGTTTGAATGGTTTAATGGATTAGTATTTCTTTTTTTTTTTTTTTTTTTTTTTTTTTTAGTGTGAATTAGTGTTTGAATAGTTTAAGAACTTAACACCTTAAGAATGTTATTTTGATTTACTGTTTTAATAACGGAGACCATTTGTGAATGTTTTAGAATGTAGTCTTTTGAGTTTGTCACAGGAATGCGTTCATGTGTGTAAGTGTCTGTGTTCACTCATGAGGTCTTGTGTTGGACTGTCTTTCTCCTCAGACCCGGTTCAGCCAGTCCTAGTGGGAAACCCTCTGGCCCAGGAGCCCCTGCAGCAGTCGTCTCTCTCCCAGGACATTACACACAGCAGGTACGGCTCATTTCTGTCTCTAACGCTGACCCGAGAGGACACGTTACACATGGCTAACACACTCATCTGTTGTCTGATGCTGCAGATGTCCGCTCCTCAGGGCAGTATGGTCATGCATATGAGACCCCCCACCAGTGGTCCCTTCCCCAACCCCATCCAACGGCCTGTCATGCAGGTCAACAAGACCGTCATCATCCGTTCGCCACCTTACCCCAGCCCTGGGCGCGATCTGCCCCACAGCACACCCCCCTCCAACCCTGAGCCAACCGTGAAGGGTCCTGAGGATGGTGTGAAGGTGAGCCACCCACTGTGAGCATAGGTAATGGCATCTCATGCACTTCCTTCTTATTGTCATGCTTTATGATGTTTTTTTAGATCACGTTTATATCAAAACCAAAATGCTAATCTGTAAAGATGAAGTTTTATGTCTAATGATTTGTTGTCTCTCTCAAGTGAAGCTGGGTCATATAGCAGCTTGATAAGGGCTGGGTAATAAATCAATGTTAGCATTAAAAAATTATGAATTTATATTATTTTTATTTGTTTAGTATATATCTAGATAATCTGATGCGTGTTGCTAATAAGTCTGCATGTTCTTCATACTTGAGAACGAGAGTTTCATCTTCACTACAACCCGCCAAAATAAAAGTTTGGTTTAATTTGAAGAAACGGACAAATAATTACTATGTTGTAGTGTTTCTACAACAGTATTAGTATTCATTCAATGTAGTAGTATTTTTTTTCCCCTTTTTTAAGGAATATATTATACAACTGATATTTTTTCATCCATTTTAATTTTATTTATCCAAGCTCTGTTGTCCAGCAGCATATCAAAAAATATATATATATATATATATATATATAAATGCAGAATCTAGGAAAAAAATTAAACAGAAAACATAGAATTTGGTGAAATAAAACTGATTTTATAGGCCTGTAGATGAAAAGATGGAGTTTTAGAAACAAGTTTTTCCATTAATTCTCAAGGTCAAACAAACATTTCTTTCCCTATTAATGGTTAAAAAAAAAAAAAAAAAAGAATATTGTGATTGATATCGAATAATATGGACAGATGTTGTGATAATATTTTTGGCCATGTTGCCCAGCCCTAATCTTGATATTTTACTTTTCTTAATGATATTCAGTATGTATTATTGAGGGGTCTAAAATAAGAGTAAAAACAAGGTAAAAATGTTCCCCTCACTTTTTATGGACCGATGTAAACATTCATAGCGTAAATGTGATCATCTGCTTCATCCTGAGGAAGAACTGTAGAAACCAGTGTAATGGCACAATACACAGGAAAATGAAAAGCTATAAAAACGGCACGATTCTAAAATGACCATGTGGCTTAATCATATATTGCCTTGTCATGTGTTGACTGTTCAGCGTATTATCCAGTGGAATCATTTGAAGCAGTTGTTTTCATAAGTCTTTTGACTGCCAGTGTTGGTGAGGTTCTGCTCCAGTATTGAGCCGGTCTCTTGTTTTCGGTACAGGTGAAGGCTCTGCGTGACGTGCGTCAGGCCGTCAGCGATGCCAAGAGCTCATCAGTGATTCCCGGCAAGATCCAGGAGCAGCTGCCTTCAGTACAGGTCAAAGCTGCTCAAAGAGCCATCAAACCACAGTCAGTCAAAGTGGAGGAAGGCAAAGCCTAATAAATGGACCTCATGATCACATGACACAACTGTCTGTAGGACCTCCTTTCTCTTCCTCCTCCTCCTTTCTCTTCCCCTCTCTCTCTCTCTCTCTCTCTCTCTCTCTCTCTCTCTCTCTCTCTCCGTCACTGTACCCCGGAACTGATGCACAGGATCACCAACTCCACAAATCAATCGGAACACATTAATAATAGACGTCACATAGAGAGATATGAACATTAATAATAGACGTCACATAGAGAGATATGAATATCTATATATATAAATGTAAACTATATATATATATATATATATATAAATAGACACGATAGTTTTGGACTCTTCTGCGCAGACTTTCCAAGATCACCTTTATTTATTTACATTTTATTTGACATTTTCAAGTGAAGAATTACGGTTCACAAAAGTGGCAAACGAACCCTGGTGTCTCTCGCGCTCTCCATCAAAGTCTGCAAACAGAAAACAGGAAGCGTATCTCCTCTTCCAGCTCTCGCATCTCCACGCCCACATTGCCAAACTGAGCCAGCTGATTGGACTCGAGGTTTTGATTGACATGCAGATCAACAGAAGCTCCAGAGCTGCGGTGTGTGGTATTAGTCATTTTTACTGGGTACCATGGAGTTTAACTTCTTTTTTTTTTTTTCTTCTTCTTTTTTTAAATATATAAATAAATATAGTAATCATGCCTATTTGCGCTATTATAAAAAAAAAAAAAAACACCTTTTATTCAATAAAAAAAACTTCAAACCCAATTTTGAGGACATTGTTCAATCCAAACATGGAGGACATGCACCTTTCTCATATTTTACAGCTGCTTTTCATGTGTTGTGTAAATGCAAAGCAACATGTGATCCTTAAAGGTGTTGCATGATGGTGCTTGAGTGGCGGCGGTGTGGCGTGTGTGTGTGTGGAATAAACATGTTAAAGTCAGCAGCATTGAGAAGCGCTTGCTCTGTTTTTGGTGTGATAAGGGCGGGTGGGATATATGGGCACTTGTGTAATGTGAGGACGTTTGTGATGTTGTCAGTGGGATTGTTGTGCTGTCTGGAACGCTGATGGGAAATGTTACAGTACGTTGTTTGATCTTTGTTTGATTTGGTCAAGAAACCCTTTACCTTCAGCTTTGCGTTTCTGTTTTGTCTGTCGGTCGGTCACAGGAGTGCGAGGGTTGCACAAGCAATAAACAGCCTATCTGTAACCATCGGGGTCCAAACGTGCATCTGCGTCGTGTCTGCAAATGAGCGCTTGTGTTGTAAATGTTGCCGTCTCTGGGCTCATGGGGATCATGACTGAAAATATGAAGTGCACAGGAAATATTGGTTTTGAAGGTTCGTTACACTACAGCTGTACAGAGCTATAACCATCAGCAAATGTTCGTTCATGTTTGATATTGGAGCATTAATGCAAATGCAACCTCTTCTTTTCCTTTTGGGTGAACTGTTGGACATTTGAAATGCCTTTTTAAATGATTTCTGCAGTGGTCATGGCTATTTCACAGGTGTATTTGTTTGGGTGTTCATTGGCGCTGTTGGATCGCGTCACCTTCAATTTTAACATTGCTTCTTGATGGTTGCTGCATATCTGTACAGACTCATCATTGCTCATTTGCTTTTGTTAGACCTGTATTTAAAGGGCCAGCAATGGATTTACTCACTATTCTTTTGCATTTATTTTTAAGGGTCTGTTTTCCCTGCAGATATTTATCACTCAGTGTTGTTTATCCTATTAAATGTGTGATAATATTTGCCCTTTTATTGGAAATTATCTCAAGAGAGAAATAAAGCAGATTGTGCTTTTTTTCAAAAATGAATCATTGTTTGTATTCCCATTACCCATGTACAGGTTTTGATGAGGCCATTGCAGTGATTTAAGCATTTAAGTCATGTCAAATGAAAATCAATGATACTGCGTCTTGATGTTTTTCTGTCTTTTAAATGCACATTGAGAAAGCTGAAATGGCTAAAAAGTTAAATACAATAACTTCACTAAATGAATGCAAAGAATGACTTTATGGACCAATTTAACAAGACTAAAAAATACGTAGCTAAACTGCTGTTTTTCTTTCAACATTTTTGTGGTCACGCAAACAAATTCACAGAGTTTTTAATCACTGCATTGAAAATGTTTTAACTGGTTCGCAAAAATGAATCAATTCCCAACTCTAGTCTAACGTTTTTTTTACTATGTGAGTTTAATTACAGTAAGGTGTAAGAGGCTGTGTTGTACTGTCAATATAGTAACAACTGAAGGGTTGTCATTAAAGTCCCTTTCACTGCAAGTCAGTTCACTTTCTTTCATGCATTGAATATTTCAAATCAGAAATAAAATCTGATATAAATTGTATATAAACAGTTCAATTTTGCTCTTATAATGGCATCAAAATAATTCAAGGTTTTGCAGCATAGACCAAAGGCTAGTGAGTGCAAGTACACCAATAGTACACATTTCAGAACTCTTCTTGATCAAACACCTGATTCAACTCCTTAGTAGAAACTCCAAGACTTGAAATTGGTGGGCCAAATAAGAGGGATTCCCAAGAACACAGCTGTGAAACACTGCCTTATCCTGCCTTCACATGCTATCGGAAACTTCCTACTTCCCACTTCTGAAGTTGTAATTACAATTTTGTCGTGTTTAAGTATCTTGCCTGTAATATATCAGGGAAGTCCACCATCCAGTGTGAGAGGTGCTGTTTGGTGATCGGCTTTCTCATATTGTGGCATATTTTGCAATAGCCAAACAATGCTGCCACCTCAGATGACAATATCTTCAATTCAACTTTGTCCAGTAGCTCAAATGGAGACAATGAAATAGCATCAAGCACCATCACTAAATCCCATGAGGGAGAAAGTGGTTTAGAAACTGGGACAATGTGATATTCATAAAACAGCATGCTTAAGAATGGTGCCATACTGCAGTGCAGGGTAACTCCAGTTCTGGAGGGCCACCGTCCTGCAGATTTAGCTCCATCCCTAATCGTACACGACTGAAAAATGTAAGCCTTCACAATTACTTGAAAGTTATCCAGAAGTTAGTCATTTGCATTTAAATGGGCCAGGCTCTCAGGGCCAAGTGCACTGGATGGGATTGAAAATCTCCCTTGTGCCTGTGACAGCAGATCTCTTTGCAGTGGTAGTGGCCATAGCTGTTTGTATAGCATGCATATGTAATTCTAACTACTTTTTTTAAGTTATATTTTAAGGGCTTTTATGCCTTTTAATGAGACAGGATAGTGGAGAGCTGACAGCAAAGCGTTGGATGAAGAGAGTGGAGTGGGATCGGCAAAGGACCTCAAGACAGGAATCAAGCTCAGGTTGCCGTGAGCGCAGTTGTGCTGTATGTCAGCGCAGTTGTGCTGTATGTCAGCACACTAACCACAAGGCTGTCGGCACCAACAATTTCAACTACTTTAAGAAGTAACTCCCAAACAGTCGGCCAAACTGGAACAATGCTGTTCAGATGGCACATGTGTGCTGATCTCCTTCCCCTCACTTTTTTAAAGATTTTTTTTTTTGGCATTTTTGCCTTTATTACAATAGGACAGATCAGAACTTGACAGGAAGCGTAGAGGGAGAGAGATGGCAGGGCAGGATTGGTTAAGGTCCTCGAATCTGGATTCGAACTCGGGATGCCCATAGTGCAACAGCGCTGTATTTCGTCGTGCTGCCCACAAAGCTATCGTGTCGACTTTCCCATCACTTCTCAACTTTTCCTTCACACTAGTATGTTCTTTTCATTAAAACTGTAAGTGAAGGGTTGCCAAATACTGCAAAAAATATAACCTGGTCTTAGAAATAAATCGACCTAAGTTACTGTGCACTGGGTAGGACAAGGGTGACCTATCCTGCACCTGGAGTGCCACTCTCCGAATAAACAGACCTGAGCCCTTAAATCATTGGTCTCAAACTCGATTCCTGTAGGGCCACAGCTCTACACAGTTTAGCTCCAACCCTAATCAAACACACCTGATCCAGATAATCAAGGTCTTCAGGATTACTAGAAACTTACAGGCAGGTGTGATTTGGAGCTG
>JAFVLL020007150.1:0-15414 GCA_021397915.2 Tor tambroides | reverse complement strand
ATTTTTGAGCGAGATGCTAACGGTCTAATCAGATTCAATGATCTATGCTAAGCTGCGCTAAAAGTGCTACCTCCAGACCCGGAGATCGGCTGAATGGATTCGAAAACGGTAAAACTCAACTGTTTAACTCTTGGGGAGTTGGAAAATGAACTTATTTTCAAAAATAGTGGAGTGCTCCTTTAAAAATGGGTTCAGTTTCAACAATGATAAACATTGTTTATGAAAATAGCAGAATAATGCATTTGTCTGTTTTCAAAAAATGAACACTTTTGCATATGATAAACAATTTCATTACTATATTGGATCGCCATGTGATGTCTGATGTAAATCATCTGATTCCTGAAGTGAAACCATTTGAGAATCACTGATCTAAAACATCCTGTACTCTTTGTTTCTAAAAAAAAAATCCACTTCAGAACATAAATGATTTTGAGTGAAAAACTCTTCACTTTATAATTGCATTCATTTTAATGAAGCTATTTTGTGTAAAGTGATTTCAAGTAAATCAGGCCCCTTTTTTCAATTAGATGACTAACAGAAAATTGCTCAATTTAACCTGAATTCAAATGTGAACAGCAAAAATATGCAGATTGAGTTTGACTGAGAACAGCAAAGGTGTTTCAGTGCTAAAATGTCCGAATATCATTTTTCAAGAACATAAAGTGCATGTTAGTCATATCACAGCTCTGTGAGACAAATTGATGGCTCATATGCTGTGTCACATCTGTATTTATCACAGAGCACACCAGACAGGTTGAGGTGGTAGTGCTGTCACGTCTGCCTCCACAACAAGTTAAGAATCTTTTATGTAACTCTGTTTTTTCCAATCAAACACTAGAGAAAGAGAGGAGGATATCTGACTCTTGTAGAGAAGGAACAAAATAAGTTAAATATAGAAAGAGGCAGGTTAAGTGTGCAGCAGAGAGACTGTGTGGGTTTGTTTGGAGAACACAGGAGGAAACTCACCTCACAGCCTTATTTAACAATAGACTATAGATTTATATAAATCTGTCTATATGTTTCTGTGACAAATAAACACTGCTCTAAATTGGTAAATTAAATGATCTGATAGTTGTTTATTGAAAATGTATTTTGTATCTTTTGAAGATATTTAACTTCTTTAAATTGTGTATCTTAACAGAGCTTTTGACAGTTGCAGAAATGATTCATTAGCAGTTTGTCACAAGCAGTTTATGCTTCAAATTCAAGCAAGTAGATGTGGAACCACATATGAATTATCATATGCCAGAAAAGTCAGTGTTACAGGAATAGATTATTTGGATGAAGATGATAGTTGGAGTTGACAGAGGTAGCTGTCCGGGAGAATTTTTGTATGAGCAAAATTGAGAGCAGCTGCCCAGGAAGCCGTCTCATGCAAAGGTCAGCATGCTGCCAACTGGCTATCTCGCATAATGCCACAAATGCACAAATCGGGTGGTGCTACACCAATGTTTAGGCAGGGAGCACGCTCAGAGATGGCTGCCCGCCGTGGATCCTGCCAAACTACATTAGGCAAAGCAGGAGAAAACCTCAACACACCGACAGCTTCTCACAATTCTCTGTGACTCTGCAGCGCAGATCAGACGAGCTAGTAGAGCATGTTATTAAAAACATACACCCTCAAAAAGAAGTTCTCACGTCATTTCTCTTAATCAAGAGAAAATGTAATTTACTGGCATTGAAATAAAGGTTCTGTCTCTTGGTTTACTTGGTGGAATGAATGTGTATGCGTAGACGTGGTAAGCCAACTACATTCAATTGTAAGTTCAATGATTCTGTGTGTCATGAAACCGTAATTTCTCTGAACATTCACAAACAGCCTCGCAAATTTGGGTAGTTGGAACTACAGATCTTGACCTGTGGTTAAAAGAATAGTTTCTCATTTGTTTGACATGTAGACAATATATAATTTTCTTGAGCACAATGCACAAGCTAAAATGTGGTACATTCTATATCCTTCATTCCATTTAAATGGATATACACATTTCATTCTGAATAATTTAGTGTCAACAATCAGAAGTGTGTGCCTGTGCATTTATGATGTAACAGGGAAACCACAATGAATAAAAATATCAAATAAAACAAAAAAGTGCTCAGATGCATGTTACAGTAGAATCTTGCTGTGGAGAAAGCCACTGAATGAATGTATACTAGAGTAAAAATGTACACTAATTACATACTGCATGTTAAAGTGCCCCTATTATGGATTTTAAAAAATTACCTTTCATTCAGTGTGTAACACAGCTCTAATTGAATGAAAAAATCCTGCAAAGTTTTAAATCTGAAAGTGCACCGTGTATAAAGTTATTGTCTCTCAAAAGAAGGAGTCAACTCTGAATCATTGAAACCAGTCGTTTTTAAAACGAATCCAAGCCGTTTCATGTTGAAGTCAACATGAAATATTAGCATATTGCCCACCCACTTGTTGGTCTTTTTGCGTTGGTCTGAATGAAAATGCAAATTCATTCTTTGCCACTAGGCGCCGCTTTTGGAGCGGTAAAATAGCTTTTTTTTTTTTAACAAAGCAGCACTGCTCACAAACGGTGCTTTATCAGGCATGTTTAAATGAAAATGAGACCAATATCGGACCAATCACCGCAGATTAGCCTCACGCATTATAGGAGGGGTTTGGAAAAATGAATCCTTAAACAAATCATTTGGGAGTCGTTGAGCAAATAATAAGATAAAACTAAATGCGTATTATAAGACAATGAAAGTGTTTTTGACCTTGCATGCATGTGAACCTGTTGTAGGGGAGTCCCAAAACCAAAATATGAACCTTTCATAACCCATAATAGGGGAATTGTTTAATTGAATCTATTAATCGGCTATTAATCCACCACCTGAGCATGACGGCTTTGTCAAAAGTCCTATGACCAATGTGGTTCAAATGATGGATGTGTGACCATTTTACTGTTTCGCAAAACAGTTGTGACTAATGAGTCAATTTCTCAAACGAAGCAAGGTACTAAAGAGGTTAAATGGATAGTTCACCCCAAAAATGATAATTTGGTTATCATTTACTTTCCCTCAGATTTTTCCAAACCTGTATTAGTTTCTTTCTTCTGTTTTATTTAGAATGTTGGTAACCAAACTGTTGACAGTAGCCAAGTTTTTTTTTTATTTTTTTTTTTTTATATCATAAGAAAAAAATACTATGAATGTCTACTATGAAATGGGAACCATCAGCTGTTATTCTTCAAAATATTTTATTATGTGTTCAGCAGAAGGAAGAAACTCATACAGGTTTGGAACAGCTTGAGGGTGAGTAAATAATAACAGATTTTTAATTTTTTGGGTGAACTATCCCTTTAAGCACCACGTTACATCATTCTATGCGAAACACACCTTAGGTCAGCACAGCAGTGAGTGCGGTATTGATTATGTTTAGATAAGAGAGATGTAGTAGTAGGCCTTTTTGAGCACAAAACAGACTTGGGGATATTAGCAATTCCCTAATGTAGTGCAGTCAAAGCTAATGAGATGGGCAGAAATGAGAACAAAGTAGTTATCCAATTCTCCATATTTCTATCAGCGTTCCTCTTTCACTTTTACTTCTTTTCCCAGGTTATATGTTCCTTGTTGCCAACAGTTCATTGATTGAATCTGAGAGATTCTGCCAGTTGGATGTCGTTGTAAAGTGGTTTGTAAAGTAAATTCAAGGTTTGTCTCTAAGCGATAAGATCACTATGAGTATGTGTGTGCCTTTGTGTGTATACACAAAAAAAGAAACTTTTGATTTTTTCCTACATTGTGTTTTGGATCATTTCCCACACCCTGAGGAGAAAGCCTACTCACCTCAAAACGTCACTCATAAAAAAGTTTCATAGGTTCAGAAATGTTTATTTCTGTAAACACCTCAGAATTTCATCATCGTAAAAGTTTTGTGATTCTGCTGCTCTTGTAATCACGTCCCTCAGGCTAAGGTTAAACAGTCTTGAAGTGCAGTGCAACAACCTTTTTTTTTGGCATTTCTGAGACAGTGCTGATCCTGCCTGATTTGGCACCCTTTTGTCAACATCAGTATGAAATGGTTTTGGGAAATGGGGTAAAATCCAGTGGAGAGTGCCTTCTTCAAAAGGTCGTGGCTTCTTCAAAAGTGACACATGTGACACTGTGAAAATTGAAATAATGGCTGCTAAAAATTCAGCCTTTCAATAACAGAAATTAAATTTCAATAAAATATCAGTTTCCAAAGTGGAAATTGATCCTAAACCAGCAGTAATGAACAGTATTATCCCTGAGCAGCTATGGAATTCCCTATCAAACTGGTTCATTTAAACATATTATACCATATAAACATATTATAAGCTTTTCTTAGCTTTACACTCTCTATCTATGCAGCTTGGTAAATTGAGGCCCCCCAGGAGACAGGACCTAATATGCTGACCGCCGCTGTTCAGAGGTTTCTAGAATGGAGTATAAATCAGTAATCCATATACTGTATAGTCCACATTAGCTGCGTATGGATCTGCCTAACAGCAGGGAATTTGAATGTGATGTAGCATTCAGGAGCTCAGTCATGCCCAAGACACAGCAGCATAAGGATCAATGTGTTTGGCGTCAGACTGAGTTCCTGTGTTAATTAGATGAGGAACAACATACACAGGCATGAAGTATGAAATCCAACCAATCAATGATCCTTGAATGACATTGATTGATTCAGATACCAATCTGTATACTGTAAGACTATATATTTAGTCACAAATGTAATGCATGTTTGTTAGCATTCACTAAAAAAGTACCAAAAACAATGTTGTACCATGTTTTTAAACATGTTCTTACCTTGGTACAAAATGTAAATACCATAGTACTTGAATATGTTAAGCGTGACACTGAAAATATATTGATCTTTCATGTGAGTTTAAAGACGCCATCATTGCACTGTAAATTTTTGTGGGTGAAGTCCAATAATTTCAACAGGAATCCATGTGATTGGGAGTTTCATGTGAAGGCAAAAATATTCTCCACTCAGATTTTGTTTGAGTTCAAGTTGCTCACAGCAAGGGAGAGGTAGGCCTAGTGGATTCCATATGCGGGTCTTTATTCAATGATCTGTGCTCCAAGTTCAAACAATAATCACAGCTCCTAGTCAGGTCACAGGCTTGAGTTAAAACATTGAGAAAACAATCCAGTGGCAGACAAATCCAAAACAGTAATCCAGAAACGGGAGTCAGGAGAACAAAAGCAATGGTTATAACAATAAACATCAGCAATGGCATGGAAGAACACTTAGTAAGGCAGTGGAACTGGCAATACTTCGCAAAATGGTAGTGGAAACACATGGCTTAAATACATGGTAACAGGAAATGACAAGACAGGAACTGATGTGGCAGGAACAGGAAGTGGACAGAGTTCAATATTCAGGTGAGGGCTCCCTCTGAAGGATGGGAGCCTGATCAGATGTTACACTCACTCAAATTCACCGCTTTCACAGAAAGCTTCTGTGTTTGAAAGTGACTTTGGTGTGAGCTTCACACATCTGTACACTGACAAATGACATTTTTGATTGCAATATTATACCAAAATTGGCAACACCTTCAGAGGATATGAGAAAAGTCAATACTCAGTATTTAACTCTGGACTGTTTTCACTTTAGTTCATTCTCACCTCACTTTTCAAGGGTCATTTTGAAGGAACTCTCAAGAAAGTCTTTATCTGAAAACCCATCAAAATTATTCAGTCTGCACAAAGAAAAAAAAATTGGACAGAGAAGGTTAACACCAGACTATTAACATTTTAAAGCTGAGATATCCAGGGTGCGGGAACAAAATACTAATGTACCTTGAGAGGAAGAGTGAGAGAGAGGAAAAGGACGCTTAGCATTAACAATGAGTTTCTGCATAGTCATACTGACCTTATACATGCTGCCCAAAGCAGTGGTGTCAATCAGATGGATGATCTACTCAACTAGTCTGTTCAATTATAAATGCTGTGAGTATCAAGGTCAAGGATATGAAATCGAACTGGTCAGGCAGTTAATTTAGGATCTATTTGGATAAAATGAGGTATTTTATTCAAATGCTTCTGCACTCTGAAAAGCAAGTGCAAAACATGTTTATATGTGTCCTCCTGTCAGCTTCTGCTTGTGAAATGTTGAGTTTGTTTGTGTGTGAAAGACTCTTATTGCTCAAAGCGCTGTCAGTCGTACCCACAAGTGACATGTTGCTTTGCCCATCATATATCTGGCTTCTAGTGTGAGTTAATTTGCTCTCTTGTTTTCACAATTTCACTCTTGCCATCAGCACAGTCCTTGCATGTCACTGACCTGCTGGCCTTCTCCCCCTCTTCTTGTCCTCTTAAAAATGACCTTGCCTCTTATCTGCATATTGTGACATTTCTACCCTCAGCTGAAGTCAATCACAATATAATAATGAAAGCTACATATGTAATAACATGAATGTATTTACTGATGTTAACCGAATAATGCTTGAGAAAACCTAGATAGAAGTGACTGGAGGTTTTGTTCTTGATTTGTTTAAGTAACAATTCTTATCCTGTGAGAAATTACTTTGTCTTTAGACTTCTGCAGTGACCAAAAATTGTCATTTTTAAAGTCAAGATTAAGGATATTTACCCATTGAATTCAATTTCTGTCAGGCTTTATTCTCCCTCATGTCTCCCTCAATGTGAGTTTATTTTGTGGAACACAAAAAGTGTTTGTTTGTTTGTTTTTTGAAAGAATATCATATGTACTTCTTGTAAAAAAATAATAATCAGACAAACACCATAAAGTATCAGAAATGTGATTAATATGTCCAAGTCATTCAGTAGCTTTGTGCAAAGAACAGATGCAAATTGGCAGATATGCAAAAAAAAAAAAAAAAAAAAAAAAAAGTAGTTTGTCCGTTCATGAAAGATTCATTCTTCATCTTTTCAGTGAATCAGTGGATACAAAGGTCTGAAAGATTTGTTCATGAATCAGACTAATCAGGTTCTCAAGTTCAACTCAATGATCAAGTCATATTGGTAAATAGCTCATTGGAGGAGAATATTGAATATTATCAGTAAATAACAATGTAAACATCACCCAAAGCTATTGTATATCATCAGAATATAGCACACAAGTCATTTGGATTGCTATTATGATAGCTGTAAGATCATTTTATGGTGCTTCTGCATGCTTTTTATAACTGTGTTAAAAAGAGTAACAGTTTTTCAAGGTATTTCCTTTTGTGTTCAACTGAAGAAAGTAAATCACATCGGTTTGAAATAGAAATGCCACCCCCAGTGGAGTACTGGAGTACAAATGACATACATAACTGCTTTGCTTTCCTAAAACCACCTATTGGGACATCTAGAAATAGGAAGATGGTTGCTGATGTCAGCAGCATTTTGTAGAAAAGTGCGAATAAATATAGGACAGCTTTACTTGACCCCACTGCAGCAGTGAGTGAGTGGGCAGGAATAAAGTTATGATAATTCCCCACGCTAAAATAGATCTCCATCCCTCATTAAAACTCATAGCGCAACAGCCTCAGAGGTGCAGAACATTTCCCAATATCCTGGTGCTTCACAAGCAATGTGCCATAAATTCGGGGTCTTCTCCACTGTCAAGCCACAGCAGCATTACACCTCTGAGTCAGACAGCAGCTGCTATTTATAAGCTCTGTTGGCTGAGCTTGTAACTTCTGTTCTGCTGGCCTGGATTTACAGCTCTTTGGAGTATTTTCTCTGAATCTGCAGCTGTTAGAAATAGGTAAAGCTTCTCCGCTGTAGGTTCCCACTTCTGGAGTTTGTAACTGGCTAAAAACAGCTGATCCATAATTCAGCTGAAGTGACAATGTAATTAGCCTGATCGTGCTTTAGGAGAGATTGTGCCGTTTTCAAATGTCATGCTTTTTAATACATTTGGGGTTGAGTAAATATTTTGAAGGTTTTGAGTATAAATCTTAAATTTAAATGTTCCAATCTAATGAGATGTAAATGTTAAAGGTAAAAGTGGATACAGTTTAGCAGCAGTTTAGCAGTGACCTTTACCACTTGGGAAATAGAGTAGCAGAATCTTGGTATATACAGTAAGAGCAAACTCACACACTGTAAAAAAAAAAAGAAAAAAGGATTGTGATTTTAATAGTAAAAACTGTAAAAATGATATGGTAAAAACCTATTAATTGGTTAACAATAATGCTGGGTACACACTAAAAGATTTTTAAAATCTTATAAGATCTTCAAAATATGAGAGACCACAAACATAGCGTGTGGTGTCCTCGAGGTTCCCCCCCACACATCAGGATTTTTGATCAAACGATTTGCGATCGGGACGCCTCCAATGTTCTTCCGAGCAGATTCAGTCACTCTTAACACACCTCACACCACAGGAAAATCTGATAAGATAATCTTTAGAACCACCAAGATAATCGGGACATTACCTAGGATTGCTGGAAGGGGAGAAATCGGCCCAAAATCAGCCCAATTATCTTGTGGTGTGTACCCAGCATAAGTTTCCGTACTATATACGGTAAATAACTGTAATTACATTTTATGTAACTTTACAGTAAAATATGTTACAATTACGGTTTTTGGTAGTGAAAAATAACAAGTCGTAGTTTCATTTACAGTGAAAAAATGTAAATTGCCCTTCCCAGAATTCTCTGCATGACATTTCACATCTGTTTTTTTGTTCTTTGATGTTTTTTTTTTTTTTTTTTTTTCATATCAGTTGTGGACATTAGGGTTTTATCTTACATCTAATGTTGTTAAATTAACATTTATTGCATTATTACAGTATCATGTGTGTTACCATGATGGTGTTTAGTGTTTGTGTGAATGAAAAATACAATGTTATTTGAATTGAATTGCATTGAAACATCTAAAAAGGATATTGTTGTAATGGCATCTTTTTTAGCTTGGGTGAACTAAGGGATAGTTCACCCAAAAATGAAAATTCTGTCATTAATGACTCACCTTCATGTCATTCCAAACCTGTAAGACCTTCATCCATCTTTGGAACACAAATTAAGATATTTTTGATACTTAACAAGAGCTCTCTGATCCTTACACGATCAAGGCTCAGAAACGTTGCAAGGAGATCGTTAAAATAATCCATGTGACATCAGGTGTTCAACCATAATTTTACGAAGCTACGAGAATACTTTTTGTGTGCAAAGAAAACAAAAATAACAACTTTATTCAACAATTCGTCTCCTCCGCATCACCCTATAGCACCATTTTGGAGAGTATCACATATGTAAACAACGTATACAACGTATGTACGCGGATACGCTGTTTACGGTGTTTACACTTTGATATGAACGTAAACAACATATCCGTATACATACGTTGCATACGTTGTAAAAATTTTAATTTTGGGGTGAACTATCCCTTTAAGTTTGAGATTGTTACTATATATAAGCTGTGGAATTGCCATAATGTTATGTGGCAAGCCATAATTTATATTAATGTCATTGGAAAATTACTTTTTTAAAGCTTCTTTGAGTTAAATACAGCACAACCGGCCATTATTTGCAGCATTATTATTTCACATTTGGCAACCCGTAATTTGTACATGTTCAGCCGCACCACACATGAAAATCTTAAAGGTCAAAAAAGAATTGGCTGCTTAATTGCATAGTTAGTAGAGCCTTGTGGAGAATGATTCTGACAATGAAAACACAAATGAGCAGGTTTTCTCTGGTCCCCTGCTTTTTGCTCTCTAAGTAATAATCAAACAGTCATTAAATGAGACCGAAGTGCTTTTGCAAGAAATATCACAATTCAACGCTTAAGTTTCTTTTTCTTTTTTCATTTACAGGAACATGGGTGACATTTGGAGGACAGATTTCAGATGAAGTAAGTAAGAATTGTTCTGCTTTCTTCACTGCACTTACCTGAAGCACTGAAAGTATGAAACTGTTCAAATCAGAGCATAGTGAAAATAACAGCAAGAGTGACAAGAAAAGCCTGCAGATGGCAAATACATGTGTGTGTGAGCACACATGATGCAAGAGACCCTGACATTTTGTTCTAGAAGTTGTGTAAAAGGCACAATCGCACAGACGCAGATGTTGTGGAAGGGACAGTCGCGTCAAACTGGAGGACAAGCGAGGATGATAATTTGCTTCTGAGGGCATGCAAGTTTATATAAAACAGCCTGCTGTCCTTCTGCCTCGATGGAAGAGTTAAAATGCCCCCAGTCTCTGCGGTCAAACAGCCCCTTCTTTTCTGTGCTGGTTGTCGAGAGATAGTGCATGAAATGCTGGAATCATCACCCCTTCCTAAACATGCGCACACACACAGTTTTCACCTCCCCTCGGCAGCGGAATGACTCAGCGTCCTGTCATCTGAGTCAATCTGACTGGACTCCTAGTGTAGAGTGACAGGGCAGTTTGTTTCTCTGCCGTCGTAAGGGATTTGCTTTCTCTGAGGCATTGAAGTGTCAGAGGGCAATGTCTGAATCAGGACTTTATGTTAGCACTTTGTGTGAGTAACACTCTTGGAGTGTAAGAGTGTGTGTGGAAGTAGTAGGAAGAGGATTAAAGGAAGTGTTAAAAGTCTTCTGTTAAATGAAGCAGAGTTGATGTTTGTATTAAATGCGAGGCTACAGACTGTGAAAACTGCTCTTCTCTCAGTTCCTCTTGTACAGATGATCACACAGGGCTGTGAATTGAACACCAGCCCTTATATTTGAGCTTTATTTGATTACCTCACTGAAAAAAAGGAATCCCACAGATAATCCGAAACATTATTTTTTTGTTGCAGGTAAAATATGGCTTGCAGAATCAAGAAACCATTCACAAAAATATTCTTTGCATTTAGGTGCTACTTCAATTTAAGAGATTTAGTACAGGATGGGGGTGGGGGAATTGTTTATTTATTTATTTTTAATTTGCATGTATTATTATTATGTATTATTCCAATTATTATGTATTATTATGGTTTTCCAACGTTTTTTTATGTTTTTTTTTATTATTATGAAATGATTATTTATATATGATTATTTATTATATTGCAGATGCATTTTTTTAAAAAAAATATTAATACATTTTTTTAATCATACCAAATGAATGCAGTCATTGACAAGACTAGGTCATTCACATAGTTTGATTATGAAGTCATAAGTGTAACAAAAAATAAAAATAAAAATCAGAGAGCGATATGTGCTTTATGAATTGAATGGCAATCGAAAACTTCTGTGGTCTTTTGTGACATAGACATTGGTTTTCAGCCTTGTGACAAAAAAGCAATGTTTTGTGGACAAAACTTTTGTTAAGAGGAGAAAATTTTATTTCTGTCATGACAACTCTCAGAAGGATTGGCATATTAATGTGC
Organism: Tor tambroides; assembly: GCA_021397915.2. Taxonomy (NCBI): domain Eukaryota; kingdom Metazoa; phylum Chordata; class Actinopteri; order Cypriniformes; family Cyprinidae; genus Tor; species Tor tambroides. The sequence goes on along the minus strand of JAFVLL020007150.1, from coordinate 4,143 downwards.
ATGACAATGTTAATGTATTTGGTCTTGGCGGAACAGATTTGCTACACTGCTGCTGCTGCTGCGGCAGAGCAAGTACAGAGACTTGCTACTGCCAATACAGCCACAACATGCTGCTGTGAGCATGTAAGAAATACTGCTGCTGCACAAATAATATAATATGAATAACCCCCATAGCATACATGATCACCCCGTAGCAAACCTATACAGCTGGAGCTGGGGAAGGTGGAGGGTTTCTGAAGTGCGCTGCTACTGCTACTGCAAACACTAGCCAAGTATTTGATTGTTGAGCAGTGAGCTCATTGGCTACTGATACAGGAGAGAACCAGTCAGCTGTGCTGTGACGTGATGATGTAATTATGTCATATTGAGTTAGATCTATTGGACTGCACCATCTAGAGTTTCATGCCAGAACTTTGTATTTATTTATTAAAAATGCAATACAAAGTATGCTACAATATCTGATTCACTGCTTTTGGACAGTTTGATCATTTGAGAGTCACACCTGTTACTTATGGTTCTCAATGCCAAACACTGACTGTGTAAATGTAACCTTTGACTTGTTGCCTCCTATATCAGCAACTTCATCACAGTATGTTCTTGATCATTAAACTTTCCTCATCTTTAATCTTCCGTGAAAGTATTTGGCATTTTTCCATTGCTCATCCTCTCTTTCTTCTCTTACTTTCTGCTGAGGGTCACCTTCTTGACTGAGCAGCTCTTTATTGATGAGCTTGGAGATTTGTTGAACTTGACAGAAAAAAAGAAGTTTAATTACAACGAGTTTGGAGCTCCTTTAATGGAGTTCCATAAGAAAACTTTAGGAACTTAATTTAATCACAAAGCTAAGTATCACATATCACAAGGGGACAGAAAGTAAAAACCATTTACATTACCATTCTTAAATGTTATATTAATATGCAATGACAATTAGGGTGAATATCTAAAACTTCACACTTTTCTATCTGCTGTGCTTAATTTAAAAAACAAAACAAAAAAACTTTTATTCCTTTATCCAGTGTTTTGCTTTTGTCCCCTTTAAGACTTGATGCCCCTAAATCACTTGATGCTGTTTCATCAAGTGATTTAGGCCTGAGGGAAAGCATGAGAGACTCAGAAGGCAGGAGAACAATCAAATAAGCCCCCACATACACCCATACTTATGCAAATACGCACGCATACTCATACAAACATATTCACCCACAAACCCACTCTCACCCTGCAGATTTAGCTGCAAATTCACTTGTAGCCTCCTGAACAACAAAATACACACCGAGGGCTAGATTTTCTAAACAGGGCAAATTAGCGTTAGAGTGCAATTCCATAAAAGCACCGATGGGAGAGGAAAATTCTGCAGGTGATTTACTGACAATGCGCACATTAAAGAACACAGACAGATCATTTCCATAATGACCAGCACAAATTACTGCCTGCTTTAAGACATGCTTTTTTGGGGCGTTAAATGATAATGCAAATACCAGTAATTTGACGAACGCAAATGTTAGTAAGTCGTGTTGTGTGATTCAATTTAATGCTCTCCTCCCATAAATTTTTGCGTCTGAGAGGGAAACTCCTGCAAATGCATAGCCAGTAAGGTCAGGCGCAAAAATAACTGTCCACGTCTTTTCAGCGCTAATTCTTCACTGCGCGTCTTTACTAAATCCTGACAGTAATATTTTAATGCTAAAAGATGGTTTGTGCTGGTGCAAGCTGTTAGTGAATCTGGCCCAAAATGTTAATGGCCTCTTGACAGCCACTGTTGGACTTGCCAAAGACATCCAATAATCTGCTAACTGTCTACAGGATTTCTGTACTTGGATAAAACACAATCTCACCTGAACAACATAGGCTGGCTGATGGCTATAATATGCAAGTGACACACACATTTTAAAAAATGTAAATCTCTTTTAAATATCTTTGTATGTGAAATGATTGGCCAGATCTTGTGGAAATATGCAAGAGCACCAAACATTTTCTGTCCATATAGATAAATATGGACTGGAAGCTGTTGTGAAACAGTAATAGTACTTGCATGCAATGATTTTGGACAGTACCTTTAATAAGACTTTTTAGATTTTAAACAATGACATTTAAAGGTTTTCATCTCAGTGTCATTTTCAAGGGACACCTTTGGGGAAAAGGGGGGGGGGGGATCATGTACAAGGATAGTGTCATATTATGAAGACAGCATGGAGTTTAGTCATGCCAAGTAATTGGTTTCTAAAGCCAGAAGATTAGAAAAGTGACAATATATCAATTATATCAATTATTATAATAGTTAATTATTAAAATAAATAAAAAATAGTAAACAAATGATTCAATTAAATGAATACAACTCTGAAAAAAAATTAATAAACCACTGCAAAATTATCTGTTTCTCTATAGGTATGTGTTTGAGTAAAATGAACATTGTTGTTTTATTCTATAAACTACTGACAACATTTCTTCCAAATTCCATGTAAACACATTGTCATTTAGAGCATTTATTTACAGAAAATGACAACTGGTGCAAAAAAAAAAAAAGATGCAACAACACAGTACTAATGTTTTAACTTAGGAAGAGTTCAGAAGTCAATATTTGGTTGAATAACCCTGATTTTCACCAGCTCTCATGCATCTGAGCATGCTTTCCATCAGTCTTGCACATTGCTGTTGGGTGACTTTATGCTGCTCCTGGCACAAAAATTCAAGCAGTTTGGCTTTGTTTGATGGCTTGTGACCATCTTCCTCTTCATCACATTAGAGAGGTTTTCAAAGAGGTTCAGGTCTGGAGATTGGGGTGGCTATGATGGTCCTCCATCCTCACCTTGATTGACTTGTGTGGCATGGAGCATTGTCCTGCTAACCAATCCTCAGAGTTGGGGAACATTGTCAGAGAAGAAGGAAGCAAGTTTTCTTTCTGGACGACCTTGTACATTGCTTGATTCATGCACCCTTCACAACGCCACATGTGCCTGACTCCAGCCTTGCTGAAGCACCCCCAGATCATCACCAATCCTCCACCAAATTGAACAGTGGCTGCAAGATACTGTGGTGTGTAGGCCTCTCCAGGTCTCCATCTAACCATTAGACGACCAGATGTGGGGCAAAACTGAAAATTGTACTCATCAGGGAAGATGACCTTACTCCAGTCCTCTACGGTCCAATCTTCATGGTCTTTTGCAAACCTCAGCCTGACTCTTTTTTGCTTTTTATTGATGAAGGGCTTTTTTCTAACTTTTCCCTGCCTCTAGGAGCCTGTTTCAAACCATCCTCGCCATGCACTTCACCCCAGCTGCCATTTGCCATTCTTTTTGTCGGTCACTTGATGTCATCCTACGTTTGTTGAATGACATTCAAATGACTTGGCAGTCATCCTGGTCAGTGGAGAGACATTTTTGGCCTTTGCCGGTGTGTAGCTTTGTTGTCTCCAGTGTCTGCAGCTTGACCTTGTCCTTATGAACCGATGTCTTTGAAATTTTTAAGGATGGAAGCAACCTGATGCACACCATATGCCTCTACCAGGAAAGCCAGAAATGAACCCTTCTTTTCCTCACTCAAAACATTCTTTTCCACTCTTTTGCCATATTCAATAGTTTTTATTTGATTCCAATTACTTTTGAGGAAATTCTAGCACTGATTTTGCCACCCAGCTCGTCCTATTGCATATAGCTTGTCCTAGTGATGACTACAGCAGTGGTTTTAATACTTTTCCTTGTAAATAAGATTTGGTTGAGGTGATCACTTAATTAGTACTTCATTAAGTAGAATGAGGTGGAATAGAATGGCTGCCATACATGTAGAGATGCTGATTAAAGAAAAATTTGATGTGGTTTTAATTTTTTTCCAGAGCTGTACACACACACACACACACACTCACATTATATTGCACCACGCTTGCCTCCCTGATTATAAAATCAGAGAAATTTGGAGTGAAAATAAATGGCAGTAAAATCACTATACATTTACTGTGATGGCTCATATATATATATATATATATATATATATATATATATATATATATAGGTTGACCCTTCTATCTCTATTTTTATATGTTTGTGTGTGTGTGTATGTGTGTCTTCCAGGTGGCGGAGCAGCTGATGACTATAGCGTATGAGAGCGGGGTAAACCTTTTTGACACCGCAGAGGTGTATGCTGCTGGAAAGT
>JAFVLL020007149.1:0-17994 GCA_021397915.2 Tor tambroides | reverse complement strand
TGTACAACTTCTCTTTTTTTTTTTTCTTTTTTTTTTTTTCTCTCTGCGTAGGGACCTAAAGCTGGACAATCTGTTAATGGATTCTGATGGCTTTGTGAGAATTGCAGATTTTGGACTTTGCAAAGAAGGTACATTCTCAGAATACCATGTCTCTTGTGGATTTTTTGTTTGTTTGTTTGTCTCAAATGACAATATTTGAGCAGAGAGTCAATGAAGTGTTGCCACCAATCAGGTATGGGACATGGAGATCGTACGTCAACCTTTTGTGGCACCCCAGAGTTCCTGGCCCCGGAGGTTTTGACAGACAGCACCTATACCCGTGCAGTGGACTGGTGGGGTTTGGGTGTGCTCATCTATGAGATGCTAGTGGGAGAGGTCAGTTCTGGTCAATACAGCTTTACTAAATTGTTGCCATTTACTGTAATAATGTGTATGCATAATTAAAAAAAAAAATTTATTTATTTTAAGAATAAATTCAGCAAGGACGAATTAAACTGAAGTGAAAGTAAAGACATGTATAATGTTACAAAAGATTTGTATTTCAAATAAATGCTGTTCTTTTAACTTTTTATTCATCGAAGAACCTTGAACCATGGTTTCCACAAATGTTAAGCAGCACAATTGTTTTCATTGATAAAAATAAATGCATCTTGAGTAACAAATCAGCATATTAGAATGATTTCTGAAGGGTCATGTGACACTGAAGACTGGAGTAATGGCTGCGGAAAATTCCGCTTTTCCATCCCAGGAATAAAATACATTTTCAAATAGCAATCAATTTACTATATTCCTGGTCAAATAAATGCAGTCTTGGTGAGCATAAGAGACTTCTTTCAAAAGCATTAAGAAATCTTATCGTTTGAACAGTAGTGTAATGTATTCTCTTGTGGCTGCCAGTCTCCATTCCCCGGTGATGATGAGGAGGAGGTGTTTGACAGCATAGTGAACGATGAAGTGCGCTACCCCAGATTTTTGTCCCCAGAGTCAGTCTCTGTAATACAAAAGGTAAAAACTTATCCCTCTTGGAGAAAAACAAATTGAAATCCAGTTGACACTCAGTCTCCGACTCTCTCTCTTAAATGGCAGTTGTTGCAGAAGAGCCCTGAAAAAAGACTGGGAGCAGGAGAGCAAGACGCCAATGAAGTGAAGAGACACAGGTTCTTCCAGGTGACTGTCACTAACTGAATCATTTTTGACTACCCTAGTTTAAATTCTCTTTTTAAAAGCCCTGTTCCTCTCCGCAGGGCATAGACTGGGAAGCCCTGTTGGCCAAAAGTGTCAAACCTCCTTTCCTGCCGTCAGTTAAAGCCCCAGCAGACGTCAGTAACTTTGACGAGGAGTTCACGCGCCTGAAACCTGTCCTGACCCCTCCGCAGACCCCGTTCTTCCTCACTGCCGAGCAGCAGGAGTTCTTTGCAGACTTTGACTTCTCGGCCCTGCGCTGACTTCCACTCGATTACCCTCGGAAGGGGTTGTGACGCATCAAATCTCTGCTCTCTTTTCTGTCTGTCTTCTTCATTCCAGTTAAGCTCTCTCGTCCTCCCTTGAGTTATGCAGTGGAATCGAGTGAAGCTGGCCTCGTGTCACCCTTTAAAAGCTGCTGTGCGCTTTTCGTGAAACTGGCTGCAAATGTGTGCTTAAGCTCCAGAGACAGTCCTGATGGACTTTAAAACCATACCATCACCCCTGACCAGAACTGTGCGGCCACCACTGTGAGTAAGCTCAGATCTGCTCAGCTTTTAACTGCCCATCCCTGATATTCATACATGCATTTATTAATGTACATTAGTTTTCGGGTTGGGTTATACTGTTTGTGTCAGTCTGACCAGCTATTAAAAAAAAAAAAAAGAGAAGTCTTCCTGTTACAATGAATTACGATGCCAAAATATATACTTGCACTGTTGCTAAACAGATAATGATTGTCAGATTGAGATGGAAGGATTTAATGCGGTGCCGTTTTTAAGTATTTCTGATGCAGTGCAGATCTGTCTTAAGCTCCTTAAGTTCCAGACTGTAACTATCGGAGTGTGTTCTTACTGTTACATCATGCAAATTTCTCCATGCTTAGTCTATGTGATGTATGTTCATGTTAAACCCTCACATTTTGATCTCTGGTTGTCCCTAATCTGGATTTGATTTAGGATTGGTGCCCCAGATAAATGTTGTGGACCAGTTCTCAACTTTCCAAACCGAGCTCTTTAATGTACTTGCAGAAGTCTTGTGACTTTCGGCTGCAAACGGCGGCTAGCACTGTCCTGCCTTTCTCTTTATAGCCCTCCTCTGGACAAATCTAAGACTGCTGAATTAGACCAAGCATATTCTACTTGATGTCTTAGCATGGTATGGTTAGCACATTAACTCACTACCGAAACAGTTCAACTGTTTTTGCTCTCTGCGTCATCTAACAGAAGCTCATTACATTGTTCGTTATTTAAGGTGTTTGTCTGTATTTTACTTTTGACTACATCAGGCCACCATTGTATCACTGTAAATGTGGTTTACTACTGATAAGTTACACTGTGAACAAAATGACACTAAAATATTTAAATGAAACTTGCCATTTCTATGAGCCCCATGAAGGATAATTAAATATCTAAGTAAATGTAACTGAACGGGATGAATGTATTTCCAGAAATAAAATACAACGTGACCATGTTGTTGAGTTTATTGAATACTGATTTTTTTCAAAATATTACATAGAGAAAAAAAATCATTCATGAATTCTCAGCATTAATATTGACACTTTAAAAACACTCAAGTGCAAAAGTTAAGGAAACAATTTAAAGAAACTAAAAGAAAGTAAAATCAAAAACAATTATTGCTTTTTATGACTATTATTCTGAGAAAATTCTAACTAATGTTTTTTGAAGTCACATTATGTTGACTTCATTGTACTGCATTGTACGAAATAGACTGCGATCTAACAGTCAAAGGAGTGTCGCATGCACTTACATTTTTCTCTTTAAGATGCTGATGTGTAATAGGAAAGGCCCTGTTTATATAAAAATATAAAGTTTTGCTCAAAAACAAAATGTACTGATTATGTTTGTATTCTAAATGTAATGTATTGATTATGTCGAGATAAATCAGTACACTTAATATTGTCACATTACAAGCATATTGAAATTTCACCACTGATATATAAAGTGCTATAGGAAATTATTTGTATTAAACTTGTTACCCTGTCTGAAACAGATCTTAAAAGGGGATGTCAATTTCATTAAAAAAAAAAAATGTATACACAACTGACTGTATTTCACAAGTTCAATAATTGCACAAAATCATTTATGTAACAGTACATCATCTGCTGCTGCTATAAAATAAGACGACAGACTGTCTAGTTTAATTACTTTTGTCCAACAGCTTTTTAGTACCACGAAAGAGAGATTATAGGAGCAGAGCCAAGATAATAAATAATTAGCATATAAAATTTTAATATCTCTGTATTGCATTAATAGGAAACCACAATTCAGCTCCGAAACGCTATTGTGATTTTGTGCTTTTTGTTCTGCGTTTGCTATTAAAATGTGCAAAATCAGCACAGACGAATTGTCAAAGTTCTATGTGGGCAAAATATTCACAAAACACCTTTATAAAAAATGCTCATTCCAACCTATTTGATAACACTTGATCAAACATCATTGCAACTACAAAGTTCATGCATTTAAGAATTGCTTTCAGAATGAAATGGGTCATTCACAAGGAAAAAGTAGACCAGACGTTCTGCAGATGCAGTTTGGAGTTTCGATTTCCACCAAAACATCAACTTCCATCTAATGGGTTATTTGTCACAGCAGTCGTAACTCCAAGGGAATTAAATGGGATCGTTGCCTTGCTTGAAATACACATGCTCCCAAACCACCGGTTCCCAAACGCAGAAGAAGCCCCAGAGGTTGCGCAGGGTTCCGCGGTCAAAGGGGTTTTCATCCACACCGCAATGCTTGAGGTAAGAGATTCTGTGTCGAGACATGAACTCCCATGTGGTGGTATTCAGTGACACCAGGTACAGGTGAGAGCCCAGGAGGAGAAGTACGGTCAGGGACAGAACAGCCACCACCGCCGCTGCTCCCAGGAGCACACCGTTGGTCCTCAACCACAGCTGCCAGGTGGGAGCGTGACTGAAGCCGGACCTGTGTGAGATTTAACAGTAAACTCTGAACTGTGCGCTGTTCTTCAGTCCAGATTAAAGATGTTTATTTCTGGATGCTTTAAAGGGATAGTTCACCCAAAAATGAAAATTCTGTCATTAATTACTCACCCTCATGTCGTTCCAAACCCATAAGACCTTCATTCATCTTCAGAAACGCAAATTAAGATATTTTTGATGAAATGCGAGAGCTTTCTGACCCTCCATAGGCAGCAACACAACTGACATGTTCAAGGCCCAGCAAGGTAGTAAGGACATTGTTAAAAGAATCCATGTGACATCAGTGGTTCAGAGAAGAAATTGTTGAATAAAGCCGTTATTTTTGTTTTCTTGTAGCTTCATAAAATTAAGGTTGAACCACTGATGTCACATGGACTATATTAACAATGTCTTTACTACATTTCTGGGCCTTGAACATAGTAGTTGCGCTGTTGTCTATGGAGGGTCAGAAAGCTCTCAGATTTCATCAAAAATATCTTAATCTCTGTTCCAAAGATGAACAAAGGTCTTACAGGTTTGGAACGACATGAGGGTGAGTAATTAATGACAGAATTTTCATTTTTGGGTGAACTAAGCCTTTAATCTTCATGAAATGGTTTGGGAACATCTTTTAGAGTTGAAAAAGCATGGGAACTAATACATTTAGGACTATTATGCCCAAGCTGGACATCCCTGGTTATGATGTATAAGTTCTACTCACCAGGCCATGTATAGTCCCCAAAGTAAGACAACAAGCTGGACAGCCAGATAAAGCACAAACCAGCGGTGGTTTCTCTCCCCGACGCAGTTCTCTATCCAGGGGCAGTGGTGATCATAGCGCCGCACACAGTGCTGACACGTCTGGCAGTGTTTGGATCTCATGGGTTGCTACGTCAAAGCGTAGATTCATTTTTAGAAGGGATTCATTATTAGAAAAACTAAATTAATTTTTTGTTTTTATTAACTAAAAAAAACATTATTGAAATAAAGATTACTGTAAGTAATGTTTAGATTTAGTTTTAGTTGCAGCATGTCTTTAAACTTTTAAATGAATTAAATGATTATATTTAATAAGTGACAGCGCACCTGTACCAGACAGTGTCCACAGCACCGCAGCCGTATGAACTTGGTGGTCTGTGGAATCATATCCTGTGTTTCTTCTGCGATGCCAAGTGTGAACTGAAATACAGTCAGATGATGAATGTTTGCTGTAAAATCAGCGTTAAACGTGCAAACTGCAGGGGGTTTGTGATATATATTCATACAGGATTTGGCTGACAAAAATACTTGTATTAACTGACCTGCAAGTCACAGTCACCAGACAGGACAAAACCAGGATCCATGAGCGAAACTGCAAAGTACAGCAACACAGACACCAAGACCAACAGCACAAAGAGAACCGGCAGTGTGAGCTCCCCCGTCGCCTCCTGTTTGCGGAGGTCTGTGTGGAAGCAGAATAGTGTAGTAGAGTGGAATATAGTGGCACAGAAATTAGAGCATAATTGAGAAGAACAAAGCATAGCAGAACATAAAAAAGTAATACAATATATTCCAGTAAAAAAAAATAAAACAGTGGAGTGGAATAGTGCAGACCTCTGGAAGCCCATATGACATACTAAAGGCTGGAATACACTACATGACATCTGAACAGATTTGAAAGCATTAGGCATCATACACTAAACGACTGAGGATCACACACTACCAGATTTTCCAAACACAAACTCACACAGAAACACTGCTAGGATGACAAATGAAACAATATATATTCCAAAATCGTTTGTGTTCAAGAATTTTTGATATCCTCAGAATGGACAGAATCCTTGTCTGAAATTTTATTAAATCTGTCAACTTCCCAAAATCTGCAGACCAGTTTTGACCATTGGCAACTAGCACCAACTTGACCAACAACAATTGTGACAAAAAAAAATCGGGCAAAAGTCATATAGTGCATTCCAGCGTTAAGTAAGAGATAAAAACTTTTTGTCATAATTTTGATTTTATCTTATAATTACGACTTATGTCAATGTCAGCTTAGTACCTCATAATTTGCCAAAATTAAGTTTGTTTTTTTTTTGTCATTAACTTTATCTCATAATTGTGACTTTTTGTCATACTTTTTATTTCATCAATGACTTTAGAATCTAATAATTTCATAATTTCTACTTTTTATGTCATTTTGACTTTTTATGTCATAACTTCGTATTTCATCATCATTTAACTTTTTGTCTTTTTATCTCATTGTGTCCTTTACCTCATAATTGCAACAGAGTGGAAAATGTGCAGTAGAACATAATAGAACATAGCAGAGAATAGAATGTAACAGAGTGTGCTACAGTAGAATAGTTAATAGATCATCTAAACGTTGACTGATAAAGGAAGTGATGATGCAGACACAGGTGTGAAGCAGCGTTATGCACATCATATAGCTACTGTAGCCATAAAATAACACGTCTATAGGTGAGGCAGATATACTCAACAGTACAGCATCTATGAGGAGCACTTACCGGTGTCGTGGAGGAAGAGAATCAACGTTATAACCCATGTTAAGATGACATGAGCGGTCCTCACCAGGAATCCTGATCCGAACACATTTTTGAACATCCTAGCATACTTCTGTATACGCCTAAACATGCATCTGCCGTGTGCTCGTTATGAAATGCATCTTATTCTTAGACTCACAGACCTCTAACGTTATAGGCAGCTAGCTGTGTTAGCCAGCTCATAAGAAACCCAGTTAACGTTACATTCCAGTTGTCAAGGGAGCTCCTACGCGTCGTACGCTAAATTCCAGAACAAGAACCATTTTAATCACAATATTTCACCCTAGCATGGAACTTTTTATGCTGCACATCTAATACAGCAGACTATAGCACCGTAACGCAACCAAAGCGCGGTACTTCATTTAGATACTGTGTTTCTCTCGCTCTAATAAGCTTGTTGATGCCGTTCCGCTGCTTAGACGTGAAACGGGTAGATGTCACGTTTCCTATTGGTCAGCTGTGGTCATGTGACGTCTCAGCTTGAAACTGGGATGCAAAGGCAGAGCCGAAGGAAAAGAAAACACAGTATCTGAACTGTAAGTGGGTATATTATTTTATTGCTATTGTGAAGTTACATAAAATGTTAGCTATGCTATGCAATACCCGGCGATACAAACTAATAAAAATATCACAGTGTATTTTGTAATCATACAACAACCATTTTTATAAAGAATTTACTCTACTCTGATCTTTTGAAGAACTAATTCCCCGGTTTCACAGACAAGGCTTAAGCTAGTCCCAGACTAAAATGCATGTTTGAGCTGTCTCAACTGAAAATATCTTGCTCTGACATATCTCTTAAAATATGCCAGTGCCACTGTTCTGTGTCAAGAAGTACACCTGTAACGTTTTCTTTGAAGGCATTTTTGTAAAAGCTACTTAAATATCTTAAATTAGCTAAGGCCTAGTCTTGGCTTAAGCTAAGCCCCGTCTGTGAAACCGGGCCTAAATGTAATAATAATCGGGGTCAGTAAGATTTTTTTTTATTCAGCAAGGATGCAGTAAGCTGATCAAGTGACAGTAAAGACATTTATAATTATAGTACATAATTATAACAATATAATTACAATAAGATTTTTATTTCAAATGAATGCTGTCTATTTGAACTTAATATTCATCATAAAATCTATTCATCATAAACATGACAACTGTTTTTAACATTAATAATAAGAAATGTTTCTTGAGCCCCACATTTCTGAAGGATCATGTGACACTGGAGTGATGGCTGCTGTAAATTCAGCTTTCCCGTTACAGGAATAAATTACATTTTAAAATATATTACAATAGAAACGGTTATTTTAAGTTGTCATTTCACAATATTACTGTTTTCCCCCCTGTATTTTTGATAAATGCAGCCTTAGTATTTTTTAAAATCTTACCGACCCCAAATTTTTATTTAATTTTTATTTTTGATTTGTAAACATCCCTTTTATTTCCTTTAATATTTGCCTTGCCCTGGACAAGATGGAATCCACTCCATGTTGGAAACACTATGTAGTTTGCACAAGATTCTTGGCTTCATTCTCATCAAGTAGAAAAGGGGACTTCAAGTTCTTCTGTTTCAGCAGTTTTTCCAGACCCTTTAAAACACAGCGGTTAAAATATGACCATGTGTCATAGGGAAGGAAAGAAAGAGATGGAGTGTTACAGCTGTCTCTTGAACTCTCTCCTGAGAACAGGAACACTACTCTGACATCATTCGCTCTGTTTCACATCATGCTCCATATGTTCACACTTGCTTGTTATTCTTTTTTCCCTCTGGGCCTCTTCCCTCTTTCTGTACTAATTGTAATATTTTGTAATCAAACAACTATTTGTGAGACTCAAATATTTCGCTTTTGTGATAAATATGTTAACCTAAACTCCAAAAAGCAGACTGTTTATCAGTATTAGCAACTGCAGTTTAAAGCAAAGCTTTAATAATTGCATACAAGTAGTCACATTTTTACCTCGCCAAAGTATGATATAAGTGGAGATATTTCACAGATTGCTGGGGGGTCTTCATTCTGTGTCATACTGCAAAAGAAAGAGTAGACCAAGTTATTATAAACCACACACCATCTTAGGAACTGCCTCAAAATTGTTCATTTTCTGCATGAATAGGTAAATTCCTTTTAGGCATATTCCTTTCAGGTCAAGTCAGCTGAAAGGTATTGCATTCATAACAAGAATGGAAATTTCCAGACCATATTCTGCTCTACATCTGGTGTAGTATAATTATATTTCTTGAGGAAATTTGCAATATAGGATTTACTGTACATTAAGTCATTTAGAATTGTGGTTGGGGGTGTTGTGGGGCAGTCGTGGCCTAATGGATAGAGAGTCGGACTTGTAACCCGAAGGTCGCGGGTTTATTGTAGCAAAAAATGCCCTTTATGGACAATGAAAAGTTGACTTAAAGGGTTAGTTCACCCAAAAATGAAAATTCTGTCATTAAATTACACACCTTCATGTCGTTCCCAACCCTTAAGACCTTTGTTCATCTTCAGAACACAAATTAAGATATTTTTGATGAAATCTGAGAACATTCTGACCCTGCATAGACAGCAAAGGAACGACCACAGTAAGTTTCAAGGCCCAGAAACTTAATAAGGACATCCTTAAAGTAGCCCATGTGACATCAGTGGTTCAACCTTGATGCTGATGACGTAGAACACGCGTGCGCTGTGCCTTGTTTACAAGCAGAGGAATGCACACGCATGCGTCGTGGTGCTCTCGTAAATGGTGGTGGAGACAGACTCGGAAGAGAAGAAATCACTGGATAAAGTAGTTATTTTGGTTTTCTTTGCGCAGAAAAAGTATTCTCGTAGCTTAAAAAAAAATTAAGGTTGAACCACTGATGTCACGTGGACTATTTTAAGGATGTCCTTACTAAGTTTCTGGGCCTTGAACGTAGTAGCTCCCTTGATGTCGATGCAGGGTCAGAAAGCTCTCGAATTTCATCAAAAATATCTTAATTTGTGTTCCAAAGATGAACGAAGGTCTTACCGGTTTGGAACGATATGAAGGGCGAGTAATTAATGACAGAATTTTCATTTTTGGGTGAACCATCCCTTTAAGAAACACATAAGAAAACGGGATTGTATATTAAAACTGTATGTCAGCCACATACTCAGCCACGTCCTTTAAGAAGCCTCGGGTAAAGAAGTGGTTGCAGATGTTCCCAGCACTGAACAGGAGCTCTCCTCCTGGGCCTCGCAGCTCTGCCGTCTCTGGTTGGATCTCACTGTACTCAATCACCTGATACAGACCGTCCACACGACACACCACTCCAACAGGCTCTGCAGGATAGGCCTTATCCACCACCTGACCAGAATAAAGGTAAACATATCTAACTAAAACAATAAATAATAATAAATTAATAATGGTAAAAAAATGATGGATGGGATCTAATTCTGGCCTACAGACAGGATATTTTTACCTTGGCACCACAGTCTGCTCCTTTGTTTACACAAAAGCCAATAAAGACTGGGTCTGCCATCTTCACCAAGATGTTGTCTACACAGTACACGTGAATATACTCCACACCCCTTCTCTCCATGTCCTCTAAAATCTTATTGTCCACTAGAGCACGATAGAGGCCACCATTTCCATCTGAAGTGAACATAGACATGAGATGCAAACATCATTTGGTTTTAGTGTCTGAAGTAAAAACAAAGAAATTAATAATTATTTAGCTGTTGTCATATAGCTGATGAAAATATAAATTTAACAAAATCCTATTTTATTTTAATAATTTACGAACTACCTCTAACAAATAATTAATAAAAGCAAAGTAAAATTAGTTTTCCTTCTGAAGCCAACCAAATTCTCTCTGACCTGGTGCCATGGCTATTTTGTTGTTCTTCTCCAGGATGATTTTTCCATCAAAGCCTACAGCTGGTATCATTCTCTGCTCGAACATGACAACATTGGATGGACAAAGACCAAAATATTCATTGTCTTTGAAAAACTTCTCTGTTGGTCCCAGAGTGAACTCACTAGTCATTATGTACCTGTTCAAATATCATCAAAAAATGATTCAATACATATTCTCCTGTAATTTGGAGGTTGTTTATGAATAAATTCATGTTTCTTCAACTACAAGCACTTTTATGTCCCAAACTGGATGTCTCAAAGTGGAAAGAAATATGAAAATGATTAATAGAATTATGATTAATTACATGAAATATTACATTTTTAAACTATGACGTAAACAGTATAAACATATTTATTCACAGATGAAATTTGTGTAAAAAAAAAAAAAATTAATATATATATATATATATATATATATATATATATATATATATAGTTTGCAGCTGTCCTTGTTTCTGAGGTAATTTCCAACACAGAATGCTACACAACCTCTTTTGAAATGTGGTGGAAATGACATTTGCTTGTCTAGAAAAATGAGGAAAGAAAAATAAAAAACACAGGACCAAAAGTGTTTATAGTTAGAAGAAAGCTCAGAAAGACCCTCAATTGAATTGCAAATAAAGAACCATACCATGGTACTGTGCACCTACTACCATGTTTCACATTGGCCAGCTCTTGCACCTTCTGGATACGCTCAGCCTGGATCTGGTACAGGGTTTTCCCACTTGGAAGCCCAACATTGTACATGCCCTTGGGATATGGCACTCCAAGCCGAGTCCCCTGACCACCGGCTAACAGCAAAACAGCCACTCTATCCTGTGAAATCTGCAACAACCCTGAAGACACAGGACTTTTTTATGTAGTCTTCTTCAATATATGCAATCAATGTTACTTTTGACCACACAGTAAAAATTCATATTTTTGTTGTTTGTATATTATTTTGAACCTTGGAGCTGTACCTTCTTCACCCCACATCTGAAGTGTTTCTTTGTCACTTTTACGCACACTTCCGATGAACTCTGGAGGAACGGGCTTCATCCGCGCGTCCAACCGACCATCAGCACTCGAGTGTCGGCTTGCAGCCTCAGCAGCTACTCGGCAGTGCTCGACTAACTCTTCGGGCTTGAGCTGAGATATCTCCTCCAGAAGCGCATTGCTTTCTTCCTCAGAAAGTTCAGCCCAAAATTGTAAAACATGGCTCTGTCCTGCGGTTTCTAACCTCGCTTTAGCTTCCTCGAATGATAACATCTTTCCCTACTGGAAAATTAATACATTAAGATCCGACAACAAACCTCGAGTCGAGTCGACTCTCTTCTGAGGAGTCCGGGTCCTGTTTTCACTGCTTGCAACTCGTGATCGGTGTGTGGTTGGTACAAAAAACATATCACTGGAGTTGCATATAACTGACGAAATAACAGAAAACTACTGTCAATGCACATTTAGTTTGCACGAGTCATTTAGTAACTCCCCTTAGGCACATAAAGCGGACTGTGTCTTGAAGCCTTAGTGAAATGCCTACCTAGATAATATTTCTGCTCCTCACTAACCGCTCGAATCAGTTTAAATATCAAAGCCAGTCAGCGGCGAGCTGGCACGGAACGTCCCAACTGCTGTCTAGGTAGGCAGCTCAGTAGGTTTCCAAACACAGCCAGTATCTACTCTAGGTCTGCGGATGAATAACTTCCTCAGAAAGCTAACCGCTGTCATGTGATTACTCTGCTGAGTCTCTGTCCTTCCCCCTTTACTGAGAGGAATCACTTCACATCAGGGATCAATTTAGTGCAAAACTTCTCAAAGCATAATCATTTTTGAAGCGTTAAATGCCACATTATAGTAATTAGGGGTAAACTGACAGTGAATTGATTCAAAATTAATAGTTTTTAAAACAGATTCAGTAGCGATTATTCAAAATAACAGTTCTATTCGAATAACTGAACACTGTATGAATCAGAGATTCGACTGAACTTTTTAAAATTATCTTTAAATTGGAGAGTTAGTTTAAAAATGTATTCAAGTAGGCCTACAAATGACTAGTTACCAAAATGTAGCGAATGACCTAATCAAAAAATCCCTTGAAAACAATGTTTTACCTATGCATTTAATTGTGTGATTATAAATTAAGTAAATTTACCCTTTAATCCATTTGTTGAATAAATAATAATAAAAAAAAAAAAACTTTTTGAGTTTGAGTCTCCTTTAAAAGGAAAAATGGCTTTGCGTTCTTTTTTAATACACATTGTGTGCATATATATTGATTGTTTAGTCATAAATACCAATTATTTGAACATATAACCAATCATTTCTTTAAAATAAACACTTTCTTGAAGGGGAAACAAAGGAATTAGTTGACATGTTTTAAACATGCTTTTTTTAAAAACACATGAGATTTTGGTAACAGGACTGAGAAAATGCATCTATCTTCCGATTAGGGAAAAAAAATTGACCAATACATATTTTTAATAGTTAAATACTTGTGACCTGGGATAGATAAAGAAAAAAACATACTACACCCAACTTCCATGAACATAATCAGGAATAACTTTATTTAATAGTTATTTTACAAACATAAATATTTTCGCTCTACATTCAGTTTCTGCATTCTAGAGGACGTAGATTTTTTTTCCATTTTTGTCCCGTAAACATTGATTTGCACACCAACTAAACCTTCACAGATGTGTCATCACATCTAGATATGTTTTGCAGTACAAATATTTGGATATTTTATTAGTGTGTATGTTTACAATACTCAGGGGACCCCAGCAACAGCACATATTGATATACATGTGGCGAACGTGGTGCAGTTACACTCACTAGCAAGCAGCTGAACAGTAAGGCAATAGATTACAGGCAGTCTCAAAGGGCGGCATTCCTTGATTGTGTTGAACGCCACAAACACACACACAATCTAAAGCCTTTAGTCTCAGGACAACCGCACAAATGGGTCGAGCTCACAAGTCCAGAGGAGTCCAAAGATTTCTCCTGTGAAAAAGTGTAAAAAGGTGCAAAATGCAAAACAAACAAAAAAACAAGCTGCATCCATTATGAGGCAGGCAATACAGCTTTTAAAGCCCTGTAAAGACTCTACAGTGCAATTTGTGCATATTCAGACAAGACACACATACATGCGTTACAAAGACTGAACTGATTCAAAGGGAATCGGGCCACAGCTGAGTTCAGTTCAACCACCATTGGGACACAGAAGGGTATTTGCGGTTTTTCATTGATTCACTGAACTCATTTTCATGAGGCTTGAGAAAGGCAAACTGATCCTAGGCCTGTACAAACTCTCAATACAAGTTACAAACATGCAGATATCTGTTCCAGATCTCAATGGAGAAGAGTCTCAGAAGTCTCATCTGCACAGGAGTATCTGAGACCACTGAATTCTCCCTGAGAATCAAATCATTAGAAAAATATTTCAGTCTGATATTAACACCCTACGTTTCCCCCAAATAGTCTAAAAGCAGCTTTTTAAAATTTTTTAAATAAGGCAACTATATGAACACTGTGGTCTTGTAGAATTACAAAGGGCAACAACCCACTGAACTGGTGGGTTTTAGGACTTCACATGCAATAGCTGTAAGGGCAACTTATTTTTTCCTTTTCTGTCAAAATGAACATCAGGGTGTCAATCCTGAAATATGTCATATGCAAATATACAAGATACTTGCCTGCTGCTGCAAAGTAGAGTCAAATACATTTTTTCAAAAGAGATCCTAACCTATATTGCACCTTTTTAGCGTTTCCTTTACAAAAACCTTTTTGCCCCCAACCTGATACAAACATAAATGCTGAAAAATAATATTTGCTTAAATCACAACCACTACAATTACTGAACACTACCCATTCCACTGTAAATCCTCCTAAAAATTCAAGTCTGGTTTATTTTTATTAAAATAAAGTGCTTAAATATGTTCCTCGACTAGAGTGAGTTTAAATCAGAGTGTTATAGTCATGTTTGAAATCCTTGCAAACTAATACTGGTGAGAACTCAACCCACTACATTTAAGCTGGTGCTTAAAACATGCGCATTTATTCTAAAACTGACCCAAAGGTGACCCCTAACGCTTGATTAGCTGCCAGTCACCATGGGGAGTGTGTGCACATACACTTTATAGTGTTTTTAATTTCATAAAGTCTTCTTTTTATAGTAACCTTCAAACAAAATGAAATAAATATACAGCATTAAAAAAAAAAAAAAAAATTAACAATGAAAAGTCCTCAACAATATTATTGGGACCACTTGAAGAATAAGACATATATTTCAAATATTTCCCTTGTTACACTCTATCCCTTTCAAGATGTGAAAACTGGCATGTTAATTAATGTAATAATACATGGGAGTAAATCATATAATAATAATAATGCAAGTAGTACATGACGCGAGCGAAATGTGGGTGATCGTGTAACAAATTTGTGTCTGGCCCTGTCAGTTCTTTATTACTGAACACTGCCATCCAGTGGAATGGTGATTCAGTGATCTGAAGTGACTACACCAGGATTATATTAGCACGGTATCTACCAAAGCCTTTAGTGCATGAAATTCCAGTTGTGCAGTTTAATTAATGGATGCAGTGTTATTTTCTTAGAGGAAATCTGCATATACTAAATGCTTTAGTAAATCTGGCTCTTTAAATCCATCAGGTGTTTGGCCCTTCCTTTTCATAAAGCAGTTTTTCAAAATGTCTTGCATATTCTTGGTCCCTACTAAAATATAGCAAACACAACCCCATGACCTTAGGGGTGGAATAAGGGAGTGTCTGGATCCAACACAGACGCCATTTTGAGATGTTCACATTTTACTTACAGCTAGGATTGTATTTTATGTAGAGGTATTGATCTGAAAGTTTTTCTGTGCATGGCCCTGGTCTCACATACTCTTCCATTCAATGAATAAAGTCAAACCTCTTTGACGCAAAGATTTCGTCTTCCCCTCATGCAAGCTCTTTCTTGGCCAACTGTTGCTACACTTCTCCTCGAGTGAAACTTGGAGTGCCATCTTGGATGATCCCTTTCAGTAGTCCAAAAGAAAAGTTGAGAGGAAAAACAAAAGCCATTTTAACAGGATTTTAACAGTCTTCAGGTTCCCCTCACCGGGACTGGACGCCAAGGGTGATCTTTAGGTTCTCATACACCACATAGCTGATGCTAACAGCAGGAATGACCTTCATAAAGTTGGGTGCCAAGCCTCTATAGAGTCCAATAGCGCCCTCTGTCCGTACAATGTGTCTGAAGAGACCAGTCATGGTCATCTGAGGGGTGGCTTCCTGAGAAGCTGCTAAACGATGGAGACCGAGAACAAACAGCATGAAAAATCAATTGAACAGTGATAGATAAACAATAATAGCTTACTTAGTGAATAAAACCATATGCAATTCACATGAATTCAATAGGCATTCATAACTTCTAGCAGGAAACATTCTAATTATGTATTTGAGAGGTTACAGACTTACCTTGAGCCTGCATTCGGGTCCTCACTAAGGCTAATGGGTAGCTTGCTAACTGTCCACAAGTACTAGACATTGTACCACAGGCTAGCAGCACAAACACACCCGGATCGGCACTGTCCGTAGCAAACCTCTGCAGCCACGAGTTTTTTAATGTCTACACATGAAAAGAAGAGAGACATGAGAGTTACATTATAGTAATTATAATATAATATAATATATAAATTAATCATAAAACACATAAAAGGTAGAAAATAAAAAAAAGATTCAGCATGTAAAACGTTTACAGTATTTACGAATATTATGAATGAACTTTTTTATATATGTTCTTTTTATATTTGCAGTTTTAGTAATTTTGTTGTGCTTTTGTCAATTATTATTTTTTGTTTTTATTTCTAATACGCTTTAATTTATTTTCATTTCAGTTTTTAAGTAAATTAAGTAATAACTAAATAAATATTTGCTTTAACTTTTAATAATATAATATATAATAATAACTATTTTATTTCTGTTAGTTGCCACTGATGTAGCCTGACAAATATATAGTCTTTTTGTGTAAAAACTTACCTCATAAACAGCCAGGTCTATTCCCGCATAAGGGATGATTCCCAACATATTGGGAATATAACCTTTATAGAAGGCTGTCAGTCCCTCCTTCTTAAATATATGTTTAGCACAGTCCACGATACCAGCGTACTGACCTGTCCTTCCCAGGGCAAGACGAGTTTTTAAAACCTTAAACACACAAAAGCTTTGTTTAAGCTCCAAGAGATCGAAAACAAAGCAATGCTTTGTTTGGTCTGGAAAGTCAACATCGACTTGATTAGGTTTCAGTTTCTGAGATGGCAGTTAGTAATTAAACACTATGGAAACATCATTTTTAAATTTGTACATTACAGAACATGATACAAAGAATGCATGGGAGGTCTAGTCATAGCTTATGTTTAATAATTATTATTGAAATGACAGAAACAGAAAGCTTTTGTTCAAAACAGTGCTCAAACTTTATTCTTAAATGACTGTTTATGTTCTTACCTCCATGGGGTAGATGCTGCTCTGAGAAATAGCTCCTGCCAGAGACCCAGCAACCAGCCTCTCCAGGATCCCCAACGTCTCCTGATTGCTGCCAATCAGCCGCTTAATCTGAAGAACAGGGCAAATGAGCTTTAGAGGTCACAGATAAAATAGCACAGAGAAAAAAAGCAAGGTTTTTTTCTCTCCTTCCAAAGGTTTTAAGCCACATAATTGTATCATGTTTATTGAAAAAATGTTATTAGATCACCTAAAAAGATAAACAAAGCAACAAAAGAAAAGAAGCAGTTTTTTTTAAAACATTGTAAATAAATATATCAACATTGCATACAAGATTATATAAGTTATCTGATTTTGTAATGTCTATCCAAAAGATTACAACAACAAGCTACCTGCTCATAGGCCATGAACTTGATAGCAGACTCAGGTGCGATCTTCAAAACGTTGATACCGTTCCCTCGCCACAGCGACCGAAGCCCACCCTCACGGATCATTTGGGCAAATCCTCCGGCGATGCCCATATTGTTGCTGCGTGACGCATGAACCTGCCAACACCATTCCAGTGGTGAAACGTCTCAGTTTGCTTGTAAATCGATTCATTTTGGCATTTTAATGTAAGTGTATGTCAGGTAAGGTAAGCTTTAAAGTGCCCCTATTATGCCTTTTCGAATATTACCTTTCATGCAGTGTGTCATGTAGCAGTATGTGAACATAAACTTTCTGCAAAGTTGTGAAGCTGAAAGTGCACGATATATAAAGTTATTGTCTATCAAAAAAAGAGTCGGCAAGCAAATCGCCTAAACGAGTTGTTAGGAATTCGAATCTTATTCTGTTACGGCTGTACGTCACAAAGTAACACATTTGCATAATGTCCACCCATGGTTGTCATTCGTGCTGTATGCGGTAGACTAATCACAAAGGACTGCGCCATCTGACCAATCACAGCAGCGAGTGCTCACGGAAAGGCGGGGTTTAGAGAGACTGATTCTTC
>JAFVLL020007147.1:0-22927 GCA_021397915.2 Tor tambroides | reverse complement strand
TGCATAAATTCATCCACACTCACACACACGCTCATGCACACTAGAGATCGAGCGGCGTCTTGGCCTGTTCGCTCAGCTGCATGGAGAGGTAGTCAGCAGGACGCCTGCCAAAAGATCATGCACATAATGAGTTGCAATGAATGTTTTAACAATTTATGTTTTTCAAATGCTAAAAATGCACAAGGACACATTCATCCTACAAATGGGCCGATCCCACAACAAAGCCTTTAAATGCCTTATAAATTATTCTTAGAAATAAGGAAATAGCACACCATATGAGATGGTACTTTGATATATACCATTGTACAGAATGATCATATTCATGGTACCATAGTATTTACCATGGTACTGTGATGTACTTAAAAGAATGCTGTGCATTGAATAAAATGTATTCAATATTTTAAAATAAGTTAAGCTGTAAACTGTATACTGATTATTATTCAATGTATTAATTAGCATAAATAAAACTACATTATATTTAGAAAATAAAACAGAAAAAGTTGAACAATTTTTAAACTGTATTTTGATCTTAATTCAATTTATTAATTGGCAGAAATAAAAAATTATTAATATTTAAAAAATAAAATAAGTTGAATTACTTTTAAAGTGTATACTGATATTTAATGGCATAAATAAACTGTATGCTGACTTTAATTCAATTTATTAATTGGCATAAATAAAACTGTATACTTATATTAATATAATTTATTATTTGGCATAAAAATTATTTTTCAAATAAACTGAATGACTTCTACAGTATATTGACTAAACTAAACTATTTTTAAACCTTTGATATTAATTTGATATTTTAAATAAAATTTAAAAAACTACAACTACTTTTAAATAGTACACTGGTTCAATTTATTAAATACAATAAAAGTTTTAATTGGCACATAATGTACTTTTTTTTTTTTTTTAAATAAATCAACTGATAGCCCTAACCTCATCACATCACCATCACAGAGACTTTCATGCAAAACACACAAACACAAACTGATCTGTCCTCACCTTTTTTTGTACAAGAAGACAAACATAGCAGCACCCAGTGCGAACAGCAGGAGCGCCGCAAGCACAAGCCCGACCTGCAGAGCGACCGACGACCCCGCTGCACACACAAGCACACGGTTACTTCCTTCAGACCAAAACATACCCTGAATATCCATAAGCATAACATTAACATGTGTGTGTCTTGTACCTCCATGAACCTGTTGCTCCTGTTCAGCTGAACATGAGAGCTTGTTGTCACTCAGTATCTCAGTGATTCGCTCCCTCTGTTGGTCAGAAACAGCAAGAACAGACCCCTGAGCATACAACCGACCCGCCTCACAGGACACATTCACACCTCACGCGGGGGAAAGACAAGAAATAACAGTCATGACCAGATCATTTCATTTTAACGCCATTAATGTGTGTTTTCAAGTGTCTTACCTTTAACATGTAAGCTTGAGATCCCACAGTTACACAACCGCTCTAATAAAACAGCAAACTCCTCCTGGGCACAACCTGAGACAGAGAAACACTTCAGATGAGATGAATTACTTTTACTGTTGATTTTATTTAGAAAAGTACATTTTGGATGCATCTTGCACCAAGCGTCCAATAAAAAGAGATAAGGGCTGAATATGTGATCGTTTTAAAGCAGGTTATGCGAATTCTTAAGTGTGAACTTATGTGCAAAAGACAGGGATGAGAAAATGAGAAAAAGAATAACTTTATATCATGAGTTCATATCATGAGGGATCAAATATCTCTTGATCTTTCTGAAATAAAAAGGTACACATTAACTCAAAACGTCAGGGTTTTCACACTGTCTGACCAGTTATTTTCCATATCTTTTACAGTACTTTGCGATGACCTTTTTTTACACTTATAGATAGTGAAATAATAAAAATGGAGCATAGCAGAAAAACACATAGAGTGTTACTGAAAAGTTTTTGCTCAAGGCTGCAAAAATACAGTAAAACATTCAATTTTCAAAAATTTTGAAAAACTTTCTTACACTCACCAAGGCAGTAATACTGTGAAATAATATTATAATTTCAAATACCTGTTGTCTATTTTAATATATTTTAAAATGTAACTTATTTCTTTGATAATTGTTGAAAACTGTTGTGCTGTTTCATATGTTTGTGGAAACTGTGATTCATATTTTAGGATTATTTTATGAGCAGAAGGTTCAAAGGAAATATAAATCTTTTGTAACATTATAATTGTCAACTGTCACTTTTGATCAATTTGATGCATCCTTGCTAAAATTTTTTTTTAAAATAATAATTTCTTTAAAAAAAAATTCTTACTGACCCAAAACCTTTAATCTGAAGTGTATATCGACTACTGTCATTCATACATGATTTTTCCATGACCTTATAAGCTTTTATTAATTTTGATGACAGCATAGAAATGTCTGACAGTTTTTCCAAGACCGTGGGAACCCTGTCATTTCACACCCAGTAAAAATCCTGACAACCTGAAGGGAAATATAAGAGAATAGAAGTCATCCAAAACCAAACAACATCTAACCTCTATCATAACCATCTGTCACTCCAGCAGGTTTCGTTCTCTGGGTGTGTTCCTCATGTTTGTGCATGTATTGTGGGTTTTCTATAAACATAATTCTTCAAATGCTCTCGATGAACTGTTACGCAAAAACTGAAAACAAACTAGATGCTACTAGCCAGCATGAGAAAAATCTACTTCAATCTTTCCCCCAAACATTGCACGTGATAATTTGCGTTCAACACTGTCATGTTTTAAAAATGTGTGTAATGCATTCTGTCTTCTTGGTGGAAATTGAATATTTTTTGTATTCAATCCTTTTTAACAGATGAGCAGGGACAGAGGTAGATTTTCTAGACTGATCTGTGACTAATATGTGCAGTTAACTGCTGTACACTTGCAGAAAAAAGGTACAAAAGCTGTCACTGGGGCAGTACTCTTTCAAAGGGTACTCATATGTATCATTTAGGTATCAATATGTAGACTTCAGGTACTAATATGTACCTTTAAGTTACCTTTATGTAACCTTTAGGTGTAAATAAGGTACAAAAGTGTACCTTTTGAAAAGGCACCGCCCCAGTGACAGCTTTTGTACCTTTGCATACCATTTGCTTCCAACAAATATTGGTAAGGTGAAGAAATCTTGTATTATCCCTTAATCAGCAGAAAAACTGCAGCAAAGACATCATTTCTGTCCAGATTACAACTATTGATTCAATTTCTAGACGATTTTCAGATGTATAAAAGATTCTGAAGACATTATTTTATGCCTGATTTCAAAGTTACAAACAGTGACAGAAGAAAATGCAAACATGATCAAGATCTGTGGGTGTTTTGCGACATCCAAACAGTCACAGAAAACTACAGATTTTGTGAAAAAAGTTGATTGTGGAAGTTCTTTGACATTAAATGGAGTTTTTGTACAAACTGTCCAGATTTTTGCAGAATGTAAGTTAAATGACACATTTTGAATACTTTATTTTGTCACTAAAACTGAAACTTTTGAGATTTGACTACTTTTATTATTTTGAAGTGCATTAAAGCTGATTCATTTATATATACGAAATATGTGAAATTTGTGAAATATATGTGAAAAAGTTCTTTTTTTTGTAACTTGCTTCAAAATGTGAAACTCCCATATATTCTAGACTCATTACATGTAAAGTAAAACATTTCAAACGTTTTTGTTTTCATTTTAAATTTGATGATTAGAGCTTACAGCTCATGAAAGTCAAAAATCCAGTATCTCAAAATATTAGAATATTTACATTTGAGTTTCAATTAATGACCATCTCTACAGTATAAATTCCAGGTATCTCTTGTTCTTTGAAACCACAATAATTGAGAAGACTGCTGACTTGGCAATGATCCAGAAGACGAACATTGACACCCTCCACAAAGAGGGTAAGTCACAGAGGGTCATTACTGAAAGGTGTGGCTGTTTACAGAGTGCTGTATCAAAGCATATTAAATGCAAAGTTGACTGGAAGGAAGAATTTGGGTAGAAAAAGGTGCACAAGCAACAGGGATGACTGCAAGCTTGAGAATACTGTCAAGCAAAGCCGATTCAAACACTTGTGAGAGCTTCACAAGGAGTGGACTGAAGCTGGAGTCAGTGCATCAAGAGTCACCACGCTCAGACGTCTTCAGGAGCTGTAAGCTCTAATCATCAAAATTAAAACAAAACAACTTGTTATACTTTAAATGTAATGAATCTACAATACAGCAGGGAAAGAAATTATTTGATCCCCTGCTGATTTTGTATGTTTGCCCACTGACAAAGAAATGATCAGTCTATAATTTTAATGGTAGGTTTATCTGAACAGTGAGAGACAGAATAACATGTAAATAATTTTTTCCCCCACTGTATATGAAAGTTTCACTTTTTGAAATAAGTAAAAAAATAAATAAAAAAAAGAACTTTTTCACGATATTCTAACTTTTTGAGATGCACCTGTATATATTATATATATATATATATATATATATATATATATATATACACACACACACACACACACACACACACATATATATATATATATATATATATATATATATATATATATATATATATATATATATACACACACAGTGCCCTCCATAAGTATTGGAACAGTAAAGACAAAATTGGTCTGTTGGCTGTTGAGTCAAGACATTTGCAAATATGATTAAAAGATGAATATGAGACAAAACTACAGAATGTTACATTTTATTATTAGCCGTTTCAACACATACATGTTTTACCAAATAAAAAGAACAGCACTTTTAGAGTTCAACCCACTCATTGATGTGAGCATAAGTATTGGGACAGTTGAACATAAGGCAGATATAAAAGATTAAAAGCTATTATTTAGTTGCAGATCCCTTGCGCACAATCACAGCAGTGAGTCTATACACACACACACACACATATTTTTAAAATCTTATTTCTTATTTTGTGAAAAAACGGTAAATGATGGAAAGTTTTTGTTGATATTTTTGAACTCAGCATCATCAAATGAGGTAATATTAGGCCTTTTTTGCAACCCAGCAGAATGTTTTTTCCAACATGCAGGACTGTGTTATTTTCCGCTGTGCAAAGATTTTCCAAAATAATTTTGTGCTACAGGGAAAAAACTGCAGCAAACCGCTCTTGGAATGACATGAGGGTGAGATGATGCCAATGTTAATCAACTATTCCTTTAAAGATCACTTACTTCCTGATCCGCTCTGCCAGTTGTTATCATTCGGCTGCAGGCACAGATCCGCGGAGCTGGAGAAGGCGGGACTCGGGCAGCGGTTCGGCAGGCGTGGAGTCGGCTGGGATGCGATCCAGAGAACGGGCCCGTCTGATGCACATCGAGATAAAGAAGCCGCACTAATCACACAAAAACACAGACAAGCAGTTATGTGCATGAAAACAGCAGGTACGGTGCACAAACCTGCTGATGCCAGCAAAAACACACTGGATTCACATTCAAAAAGCTCCCCAACAAACCTGAAGAGTGTGTATACGAAGTGTATCTTGTTGTGCTGGAGAATTCTCTGTAACTTTGGGTCATTGGAAAAAACTAGACAGTCCAAATGACGTGAGTTGCTCCCACAAAACCCTGATCCTGACGGCTCAAAACACAACAGCACTGCACCCAAATGACCCAGCGCTGGCAAACCCTGATCTGCACAAACACAAAGATGAATGAGCAAACAAATCAATTTTACTTTTTAGAATTGATCTGCTTTTCAATTGAAATCACTGATTGCCTTAGAGAACAACTGTCTGAAGTCATAATCCAATTCATTTTCTCTATAGAAAAATGTTATATAAATAATTATTATATTTTATTTGAGGTTGACGATTTATGCTTCAATTTCATAAAATAAATCATGTTCATTAGTCAAATTTTGAACAGTACAGAACGAGACATTAGCATACTAGTATACCATTCCAAGCACAATAATAAAGGCAAAAGCTTAAAATATTAACAAAAAATAAATTTAAGTAAAATAACAAAAATAAAATAAAATGACAAAAAAAAAATACTTAAGAATAAAATAAATAAAATACTCCACAAATAATTAAATTAAATAAAAATGATGACAATCAAAGTCAAAATGACTAAATAAAAATCAAATAATAAAAATAAGACAATTCAAATGCTCAAAAAAATAAAATAAAAAATAAAACAAAATAAAATATTGACGCCAATAACCTTGTGGGCAGCACGCTGACATATAGCGCAGTTATAGCCTATATATATATAAGTACACAGCCTCTTTTTCATTTTTACTCAGATCTTCATTCAAATCAAAATATGTAATACTGTGATTCATCTCAGAGCTGGTTGATCTTTACTGACGAATTTTCAGAATGTCATTGAAGAAAAACAACGGGAAAAATAAATTTCAGTGACTAAAGATGATCTTTGGCTGTATATCAAGACACAGTCTATTTCTATTCAAACAAATCAAACTGTGCCTCACAAAGAAGACATTTCCAGATCAAACGCACGCACCTGCGTGAGAATCATTGGCGACCAGATAGAGCCCGTCACTTCCTGTGCCGCCAGTGAGCGGGACGCTCCATTCTGTAGCGTCTTCCCCAAAAAACACCAAAACAAGTCCATTCAGTGGAGTCGACGGTGGGCCACTCAGCTCCACAAATAAACTCTCCTGTGACTGGTTTACTACTGAGGTCTTGCCCCATTCATTGATGAAGAGACCCTCAGGAGGCGGCGGTATGGTGGGTTTGGGAGGACAGTTATTCTGCTTCCTTGGTGTGGGAGAAGTGACCTGTGGACACATAGAGGGTTAATATGACACACACTTGATGGACATAAAATCCTAAAAAAGTAGGACTGGAAAATAAACTCTGACGGGCTACTTAATAGTTTTCTGTTTGGAATGTCATACTATGTACCATTTTTGTATAATCTGCATAGTAAGTAAATGTTATAGACGACCCACTACCTTTGCCAAAATGTGAGGTTTGTAACCAGCACCCAGTGGGTGGAGGATTGTACACAATGAAATTTGCTCAACTTCTCTCACCTGTTATTTTTAACATGTTCAACTTGATTATTATATAATTACACTGCCAAAAATTTGAATTTTTTTTAGTCAACTAGAATAAAAACAAAAACATTTTTTTCTTTATTATAAAATTATTATTTTTTTCCCTATTACCAATTTTTGCTCTTGTCCTCGACAGTATGTTTGTTTTGCAACAATCCCTCTGTAAAAAAAAGTGTATTTTTTATTCTTCTTTGTTTAAAAGTTCATTTTAAATGTTAATAAATAAAATGTAAAAAAATGAATAAATAATAATATTTAAAAAAAAACAAAAACAAAACAAAAAACCGCAGCAATAATGCTGGGAAAATTTATACTGTATATACTTAAAAAAATAATATACATTATTTTGTAATAAACAGTAGGCATTATAAAATATAAAATAAAATAAAATGTAAAAAAAAAAAAAAAAACTACAGATCTCAGAGGAATTATGAATTCTTAACTCCTATTAAAATAAAATAATAAAAAAATAAAATTACTCACACACGCAAAAATGAAATAAAACTGCAACACATCACAGAGAAATTATGAATTCATGAATTCTACTAAACTAAACTAAACTAAACTTAAATAAAAAAATACAATCAGCCATCATGTGTGGAATTTTGAATTCCCAAATTCACATTTTAAAGTTAAAATTTTGCCTGAAGTCTACTCAAGGCAAACTTGAGTAAATCTACTCAGGATGTACAAATGATTGAGAATTCTGCATGAACCTCACATGAACAGAAACACTAGATCTCACCCTGAAAGCATTGAGGTTGAGTCTCTCGGGTTCACATCGACTCAGGGTCTCGTCAGCGGGTAGGGCACTGATGTCCTCCAGCAGAGGGAGCTGTCCTGGTGTCAGCGCCTCCGTTAGCTCCGAAACCTTTTTATCAGACCCACGAGTACGGTAAACCGCCGCATCCAGCAAACCGCTTTTGGGAATATTCTGACCCTCTTTAGAGGGCGGAGACTTGCTGCGATATAACACTATAGCGTCCGGTCCGTTCTGAATAGTGCTTGATGGGATTCTAATGTCAGGGCCGACCTTCGAACTGCCAATCTGGAAGAACAGATTCAGAAAGATTAACAGCTGAAACGTTATGTTTGTTGTTCAAAAGTTTGGGCTCAGTAAAGAAATTAATACTTTGATTCAGTAAAGATGCATTAAACTCAAAAAGTGACAGTAAAGACATTTATAATGTTACAAAAGATTTCTTATTCAAATAGATGCTTTTTTTTACTTTCTATTTATCCAAGCATCATTAAACATATATATAATGTTACATATTAAACTGTTTTCAACATTGATAATAAATGCTTCTTGGCAGCAAATCAGCATATTAGAATGATTTCTGAAGGATCATGTGGCACTGAAGACTGGAGTAATGATGCTGAAAATTCAGCTTTGATCACAGAAATAAATTACATTTTAAAATATATTCAAATAGAAAACAGATCTTTGAAATTGTAATATTTTTTCATAATATTACTGTTTTTACTGTATTTTTAGTAAAATAAATACAACCTTGGTGAGCATAAAAGGCTTCTTTCAAAAACTTTTAAATGCTAGTGTACATAAAGTGCTAACTGCCTTTTCTTTTACAGCTGACACATACTTCTAACTGGAATTCAATCGTATGACTCATTTGTGCCACAAGTGTCCAAGAGCGCATCAGCTCACCAGGAAGTATCCGTCATCATCCGTGTAATATCCATTCAGCTCCAGCTCATAGT
Organism: Tor tambroides; assembly: GCA_021397915.2. NCBI lineage: Eukaryota > Metazoa > Chordata > Actinopteri > Cypriniformes > Cyprinidae > Tor > Tor tambroides. The sequence continues at coordinate 14,155 of JAFVLL020007147.1, read as the reverse complement.
ACACTCTTCCAGTCTGTCCATTGATCATCACCAGCCAGATGAAATCCAGCGACATACGGAAGCCAGACGGATGCCACAACTCTATAAACTCCTCGTCCTCGGCTCCTCCTGGTGAGTCAGTGTTGATCTCATTAAGCAGGAAATCAACATCGCTATGAATCGGAGGCTGGGTCCGTCCTGACACTGTGAAAGAGGCTGAAACGACAAGCCAGATGGAATTAAAAACATGACAGGACACCTAAAAATGTGTCCTTAAAGGGACAGTTCACCCAAAAATGTTTACCCACTCTCAAGTTGTTCCAAACCTGTTTGAAGAATGTGCGTAACCAAACAGTTGACGGTAGCTATTGACTTCAATAGTATGGAAAAATACTATGGAAGTCAATGAGTACCGTCGACTGTTTGGTTACAATCATCCTTTAAAATATCTTCTTTTGTGTTCAAAAGCTGAAAGAAACTCATACAAGTTTGGAACAACATGAGGGTGAGTAAATGATGACAGAATTTTAATTTTGGGGTGAACGATCCCTTTAACATGGAGGAGAAAATAAGTTTTGCTACATGAACTGAAAATCAAGACATACTCATGTTAAGCGGGCAGGACTGAAACCAAACGCAGTCATTGGGTTTTCTGGGACTCCGGGGCCTTGTTACAAACAGTCCCGGATCTCTCGTCCATTCGGCAACACCACAGCGACTGACATGAAGACCTGCTGTGAGAAAACTGCAGCATACAAACATGGGTGAGCACATACTATAATACACAAATGCTACAATAAATCATTCTGCATTGTATGGCACGTGTTGATCACCTCTCTGTGAGTATGAAAGGTTTTCTCCCTGGTATGAGTGTCTCTGTGAGGTTGTCACTGGGCATGTGTGCAGAGTCACCGTAAACAAAGGCATCGATTGGCTGTTCGTGGCTGAGGGGGCCGTCCTTAGGGAAGTCTGACACCGGGCCTTTATACAATGCCAATGCTGCACTTTGTGACCCTAAAAGATAAAATATTATATTGAAAAATCATTTTAGTTTGACCAAAGTTTTTGTAATATTCATATTTCATCACTACATCAAAAGATAAAAAGTAAATGGTATTTTGCAAAAAGATTTAATTTAAGACTACTATGACATTTTGCATTACAGCATTACTTTCGTGACATATAAATCTAAATACTCTGTAGCATACAATAATGAAATATTAATATATATATATATATATATGCATGTGTGTGTGTGTGTGTATAGAAAGAGAGAGAGAGAAATTAAATAATAATACATATTGTTTACTTAGTATACAAAATAAGATGTGCTGTATTGAATTGAATTTCTGTTTAATAAAAGAAATATGTAATTGTATCAGGGCAGGATTATTTTTATTTATTCATTACTGCTTTTCTTTCATCACATTACAGTAACAAGAATTTAGGGGGGAGTATTTGTCATATTAGGATTCTGCCAAAAATCCCCATGGCCCCGCCCCATGCCCCCCCCCCAAATAATAGTAAAAACTATTAATAGTGTCCTTAAATAACTTTATCTGCAATATACAATCAACACTACCTGACAAACTCGCAGTATTCACAGGTACAGCGAATATTCCAGGCTCTTTTGCGATGAACTCCAGACTCGTGCTAATCAGATCCGTAGTAACATCATAAAGCACCAAAGAAAACGATCCGGTTGCCATGCCAACACTGAGTTCCACATTGCCCGACTGGTCCGACCCGCCGAGGTTGACTTCATTGATCCAGACCTCTGCAGGGGTCGGCGGTGGGCAGTGATTAACCCACGCAGGGGTTGGTGGGCCGGTGTAGAACGACCACAGGTTTCCTGACTGCCAGCAGCGCTGAATGGACTCGTCCCCCTCTAGAGCCGCCTCATCCTCCACATACGGGACTGAGCCGGGAGTCAGAACGGACGCAAGGCCGTCGGCACCGTCTCTGGATTTACCTGAAGTGTATACAACGGCGTCCAGCAACCCCACTCCTGAAACCAGTCCCCCTTCGGCAACCGGCACCCAGTTGGGGCCGTAGAGCGCGATGGCGTCGGGCCCGTTCTGAACGGAGTTGGGTGGAAGAAAGATGGCTGGACGAGGAGTCAGTTCAGAAGAGCCAACTACGAAAAAACCTCGCTGATCCGTGTGGTGTCCACTCAGATCGATGACCCGGTACGCAGAGTCTCCTTTGCCGTTGTAGAACACAAGCGTGTATCCATCCAGAGAAGTTGGATTCGTACCTTCATAATACAGCTCCACAAATTCCTGAGTGTCCAGTTTGGGATTGTCGCAGTTGACCTCGCTGATTATTAAACATGAGCTAGTCTGTTTGAAAACGCACATTAACGCCACACACACCAAACTCAGCTCCACACGCATGGCTAAAAACTCTCAGCACACCATAATAAACAAGGTCTGATGGGAAAAGGACCTGTGGAAGGAAAACAGAAGGTTCATTCCAGATGAATGCAATCACTTTCAAAAGATATAAATTTTCGTTTCCACAAAAACTGGACATTGCTTCTCCAACAGTTGAGATATTGGCAATCTCAAGGATTAGCTATGAACTGGAAGGCATCAAAACACCCAACACGTCAAAACAGTTCCAAGATATTTCACTCTCTGCATTCCTTTGACACAACCCTAGGAATCAAAACAAAGAACATGCCTCTCAAAACCAGGGAAAGCACCAGGAAAACAGCCCATGCAACTGTGTTACAAGTCATATGATAGCACTGTGTCAGGAAAGACACTAGCTTATAAATAAGTATTTGTGTAGTGAACTATTAAGAGTAGCACATTCTTAGTGCCTGTGAAGGAAGTGTTGTTCTTTAGTCAACTTAAAGAAACCATTCACCCAAAAAAGAAAATTCTGTCATCATTTACTCATCCTCAAGTTGTTATAAACATGTATGTTTTTGTTTCTTCTGATGAAAATGTTGCTAACCCAAACTGTTGATGGTAGCCATTTAGTTTCATATAGGGTGGAAAAAATACTAAGTGAATGGTTTCTGTTTACCAACAGAATTGTCATTTTCGGGTAAACTATCCCTTTAAGTATGAACTATGGCCCCTATAAACAAAAAAACTTAAATGAAAATTAGAAATCTTGCCTTGACAACTGAACGAAATAAAATAGGCTTCAGTTTAAGTACTATACATGCGCGCACACACGCACACGCACACACACATACATAAATACATACATACACATATGTATTGTAATCCCCCAAATAACACTGGTTTAGGATAGTGTAACTAAATCTGTGAGTCTGTAAATTAACACTACCTCACAAAAAATAGCAGATGAATATTTTTACATAAAATTTTGGGGGGTTAAAAAAATTCTGGGAAGCATATTCTTAACAGCTGTGAAGGAGGTGCGGGTCTTCAACTTTAGTTAGAACTGTGCTGCCAATAAAATTAACATCAAATTTTTTTTATAAATAAACGAAAATCAGAAATGTTGCTTTGGCAACTAAATGAAATAAAATAAGTTTAAGTAATGAAATTAAAAAATTACTAAAACACTAATAAATTAAAGCCAGACAGAAATGTTAAAAAAAAAAAAACTAAAAATGACAAAAGCACATAACTAAACATGACAAAAATTTAAACAAAAATTAAAAAGAAAACCAATAATATAAACATAAAATCTAATTTAAAATATTAATAAATACTATAATAGCATATAATTAATACTACAATAACACTGGTTTGCAAATAGTCCTTGAATGAGCTTATCTGTGAGTCTGTAAATGTGAAGGTCACTGCACACTGAGACCGAAATTTTCGCACGTTGAAAAATAAATACGACCTCACGTTATGTTAATCATGTTTACACACTGCCTCCGAAATTTTCATCCATCAAAAAAAAAATCGGGTTCGATTTTTTCCGTTTTTCGCATCCGTAACAAGCATTTTGAAAGGTGTTTTGACAGTTCAGAGCCATCGAACACGAACGCCAAAATCCAGAATGGCGATTGTCAAATTCATCCACTTCGTCTCGCAGCACAAAGCACTGTAAAAATCCTTGAACACTGAGTTCACAGAAATTGGTGGTCTTCTTTTTAATATGTGGCTCTAGTATCACTAGCAAAGCATCAAACTGAACCACTGACATCCTGAAATAAAGTTGAATCGCCCGTGATAATCCCACTGCTCCTTAATAAGGAGAGGGAACTCCCTCTCTGTATCTCAGGATTGGATGGACCCAATATTTCCTTTCTTTTTCCTTTTTTTTAAGAACCGAGAGGACAACAAAATCATGCTTGAAGACTCCATTTAGTAGGCTACTGTTTTGCTAATTTTTTCGCAATGGATTAATTAATACGCATCGGACTCAGTGTGCAAGGTTTCTGTGCGTGACAAATTTTTAGGATTACGAATACGAAAAAACGCATACGAAAATTTCAGACTCAGTGTGCAGAGACCTTGAGTCCGAAACTTTCCCATGTTAAAAAATAAATACAACCTCACGTTGTGTCAATCACGTTTGCACATTGCCTCCGAAACTTTCGTCCGTCAAAAAAAATTAGGATCAGGTTCGATTTTATGCGTTTTCGCATCCGTAGCATGTATTTTGATAGGAAAGGAAGGGGAATACGAAGAAACGGAAAAACGGATGCGAAAATTTCGGACTCAGTGTGCAATGACCTTAAGGATCCAATTAACACTGGCTGACAGTATTTACAGACATGGTGAAGATTGCAACCAGACAGAGGTTTATAAATGACAAACTTTTGAGGCGTGAGCTGTGGCACATTCTTAGTAGCTTAGTGTGGTTCTTCAATGCCAGTTAAGTGGCACCAAAAAAAAAAAATCACAAGCACTTACGCAACAATAGTCATTTGAGGCTTCATCAGCTCACCACAGACTCCATTAATCAGCAAATCCAGCTTCGGTCATGTGTTCAGAACTTTTCAGAAAAAGTTACTTCACCAGCATGCAGTGGCTGCAGAGTAGTGTTGGGAAGGTTACTTTGGAAATGTAATAGGTTACAGATTACAATTTACCCTATTTAAAATGTAATAAGTGTCACTATTTCAATTACATTAAGTAATGTAACTGATTACGTTAGTTAACTTTTTGATAAGTTTTCAAAATTTGTAATGTTTTCAACTGTTAATCATTTTCAAACATTAAAACCAGGCAGGCAGTACTCAACACTACAACCCCAATTCAAGAAAAGTTGGGACATTTTGTAAAATGCAATCAAAAAGAACCTGTGATTTGTTAGTTCTCTTTAACTTTTATTTAACTGACAAAAGTACAAAGAAAAGACTTCCAAAGTTTTCACTGACCAACTTAAACATAAACAGATTTTGATTTTGATGGCTGGCTACAAAAAAGTTGGGACAGAGGCAAAATAAAAGTGAAAAGGTTATAGAATAACCAAATTAAACTGTTTTGAAACAGTCCACAATAAGCTGGTGAATTGGTAATCGGTGAAGGGTTCGTGATTTGGTGTAAATGGGGCATCTCTGACTTTCAAAATCCTTCATCATTTGAATTAAGATCATAATCATTTCATTTTAAAGCACAGCCACCACAAAATCAGACTTACTTTGAGGTCATTCTGAGGTTAAATACAGATTTAAAACCATAACAAGAAATAGATACTGTTTTTGAAAACAAATCTTTGCATAGCTATGACAGGAAACACTGGAATCTAACAATGCCTTGGAAAAATACAGCATATGCATAAACCCAAATAGGAAATAAAACAGTCATCGAATAAGCATGTGTCCTATTCTGTGTATTATATTTTTGCAGTCACTGCAACTCATGAAAGAAATCGATTAAATCTGCATGTGGGTGTCTGTGTGAAAAAAATTCAGATGTAACCCACTTTGTAACCGTTAACATTTTCACTGTACAGTAACTGTAATTTAATTACACATTTTTGCTCAGTAACTGTATTTGATTACAATTACATTTATTTTGTAATTAAATGACATAATTCCATTACATGTAACTATTTACTCCCCAACACTGCTGCAGAGCAAATACTGAATATCGTCTAGTGCTATTTTAAATGAGTCATGAAATAGAATAATAGAATAAAGGTACAAGACTCAACAGCTTTAATGAGGAAAAGAACTACAAGCCCATGAAGGATTGCAAATGACAATGAAATTAAAAATGATGGAGAAATATAAAACTATTGGTTTAAAGATGCTGATTATATGTGGAAACAATATATTTTACATTTATTTTAAAATATGCATGAAGTGTTCGGGCAGTAAAGTGTTATTTTACCATGTTTTGCTTGCCGTGATTGGTGGAGATTTGTCATCGGAATCATGGATAATGTCGTTTTTCAACAGGAATTCCACTATTAAACATGATTATATGTGACCCTGGACCACAAAACCAGTCATAAGGGTCAATTTTTCAAAATTTGGTCGAGATACAACTATTTGAAAATCTGGAATCTGAGGGTGCAAAAAAAATCAAAATATTGAGAAAATCGCCTTTAAAGTTGTCCAAATGAAGTTCTTAGCAATGCTTATTACTAATCAAAAATTAAATTTTGATATATTTACAGTAAGAAATTTACAAAATATCTTCATGGAACACGATCTTTACATAATATCCTAATGATTTTTGGCATTAAAAAAAAATCAATAATTTTGACCCAAACAATGTATTTTTGGCTATTGCTACAAATATACCCCAGCGACTTAAGACTGGTTTTGTGCTCCAGGGTCACATATAACAAAACAGTTTAAATAACGCTGGCTGATGGCTTTAACGACAGCATATCCAATCGACTGACAATATCGCAGTTTACAATAGATCTGTCTTTAAAAGTTACTGTTAAAAATAAATGAAAGGAATTTTTATTTCCAGAACCTGACTGTCGCACTCTATAGCTTAAATCAGCAAATAATAGACTGGACTCTTCTTGTTGCTATGGCAATGAAGAACTAGATCTTAAACATCTACTGGATTTTGAGAGGGAGACACTATGCATGTTTAGAAAAGCATGCTACTTTTAATACTTTTGCAGGTATAATACGTATTCTATGCACAGCATACAATTTTCTACTATAGGCAAAATCACAACACATTTGTGAATTGACTGAATAAACGCATTTAGTAATGAGTAGCCTATATTAAAATCATTTGTTGAGATTTTTACATAATTTGATAACTTTTTTGATAATGAACAACTACTATTATTTTCGACATGATAACCAGACGCTCACGTTTCTCAGGTCACATGACAACAATTAAGCATACTAAATGAATGTGTATGTTTGCATACTGCATACTGTTTTTAAACCAATGTATACTGCACAGCATGCAGTACGCTCATATACCATTGCATACATCACTATCATCGTGACTTCACATAAAGCATTGTTTACAGATTTTTGGACTTCATGCTGATGGATACAGCAACTTTTTGCACACTTCAGTTTGCATAACACATGCAAAAGAGCTAACTGGAAAACATAAAGAGAAAAGTGACGACCGAGTGAAACTGTACATTGCACTGCTCGAGCATCTAACCTCACACAAGATCTACACAGAAAACATTGTTCACTTCTGAGAAAACGCAATGCATTTAACCTACTGGAAATCCATAACAAAGACAGTCGATTTCGCAACAGTACGAAGTTAAAACCCCAGCAGACTCTTTTAACTCTCTTTAATTTAACTCGCTGCGAAAACGACAAAGAAGACAAGAGCGAGGAGAAGAAGAACCGCAGTGAGATCATCCTCGCATGTCGTGTGGTTTAATGGAGAAGCGTTGCTTACCGTGACGCCCGACGCCCGGCTGAACGGGTTTGCAAGTGTTTTGTGAAGTTTCTGTAACTTTTGCAGCGCGGAGGAACCGATCAGATCCGGTCAGTCTCTTCCACGCGCGTGTGGGCGGTGAATCTGGATGAATTCAGTACATTCCCGGAGACATAAATCCTGCTTCCCAGAAAGATGCCTCTGTGCTTTGTGTGTACTCCTAGAAATTTTTTCCTACAATACTGCTCCACAGCGGATGCATCATAACCTGTTTCTCAATCCCCAAATTATTTTGACATTTAAGTCACACTTAAAAATACATTTAATTATTTAGGGAGAAAATATCAAAAACAAAAACAAAATTATTCTATAAAGTTACAGCTGTTTTGAAAACTTAATCAATTATTTTTTGCTATATATCAGATGAATTTACTGTTTTGATTGTCCCAGACTCTTAATCTGAAAATATGATTTATTTTTTATATTATTATATTTTTAATTAATTCTTAAAAATTATGTTTTAAAGGCTAAACAACGAGTGAAATAAATGCGATACGTATTATGTGAAAATGATTTTTAAACCGTTTTACGCGACGGTTCAACAGTTGTGACGTCACTTCCAACGGACCAGTTTTTCCACAAATAAAAAGTGTACGTTAGCAGTTTAAGGACAAAACGTTGTCAGTGAAGAGAATAAAACAAAGAAAAACAAGGTACATATCACTTGTGAACAGAATGCTTTTAATTTGCGCCGTTTTCAATCGTACTTTATTATTTATGTGTAAAGGTCAAATGTGTTCTTGGGTAACGTTAACGTTAATTAAAATCTTTACGGTCTGGACATGATAGTTTATCAGCATTGTTGTTGTCCTTATCATACAAATGCCTGATTAAATCATTCAGTTCTTCTCTCCAGAATTCCTTTGTGGCATTTTTTTACCCGTCACATGAAAAGGAGGTGAATTATCTGTGCATACAGTACATGGTAAGTGTTCCCTGAAATTTTCTGCCCCATTAATAAGTGTGTATCACTTCAAACTGTAACCTGTGTGTGTGTGTGTGTGCTGTATGGGATTATAATTCTTCATTCCGCTGTATGAATACAGAATAGCAGGCTTGAAATCCCTGTTCACCTTACACAACTGTACCAACATTCATTCTGCAGTTCAAGGTAGAATATTTAAATCCAAAAGTTTTTTTAATGACATCTCCAAGGGTTCAAACGCAGTCAAATCTACACCCATAAATTCTCACGTGCAACACCAGAGGTCGCTGTCTTCACAATATTAGGTATATGTTGTATTGGGTTGTGTTGAAAATAGCATACCACCATGCTACACTTATTATCGCAGCAGTATATAGTATTTATATTGTCCACAGATTGTGAATTTTCTGTGCATGGAATACCCAGATGACCTACTAAATTTGACAAAATGTGTAGTACACAACAAAGTACACTAAGTAGAATACTGTACATCACAATGCAATGTGCTCGACTTTCTATTTCTATTTATAGTGTGATTTTTAACATTCCATGCTATGTATGTTATACTGCTAAGTAAGTGCAGTACATATTCTATGCTGCCGACTATTTAAAAAATAGTATATGAAACAGTATGCGGTGCACCTGCAACCGAACATGCAAACAGTATATGATAAATTGTTGTCATGTGACTCAGTTGTGTTATTTTGTATGTATAATTGTGTATAAAAATCATATCTGGATATTACTTCTGGTTCATTCATCACAATGGAGATTAAAAATAGGAGGGTTTTTGATAAAAGGTCAAGTCGACCGCATTACAGTAACCAGCACAGTGTATATAGCAGCAAATATAGTGGGTCAATCAGGTATTCATGTATTATATGTTGCATAAGCTGTACTTGTAGTTTAGTAGTGTGCTATTCTAAACACTCCTGCAGCACAATTTTGGTGTCTTACTTATCTAACACACACTTTTCTGAAATTTGAAGTGTCTGCTAATGAGCTGATGAGATGAATCAGGTGTGCTAGATAAGAGACACCTCCTAAATCTAACTCTGTTCTGTCTGTATCTCTCTGGATAGTATTTTATCTGTATCATTTCCTTGTTCTATGTATAATTCCTGCACTCTTGCCGGTTCCTCATGTTCTACAGAATCTGCCAAAAGCTGTTTTTGGCAGACGCATCACACCCAAACCAGCCTACACACAGCCACAAGTAAATACAGCACATGTTTTTGGTGGTACAGTGAATTACGCTGAGGTTTTTTTAAGGTCTTGCATGACATGTGAGCTGTAATTATCACTGCCGCTGGAACTGTTATTGTAAAGTGGAGTAGAGCTGTTGAATCTGTTTATATCTTGTTGACCAAATTAAAGGAATCGTTCACCCCAAAATGAAAATTTGCCCTCAGGCCATCTAAGATGTAGATGAGTTTGTTTCTTCATCAAAACAGATTTGGAGAAATGTAGCATTCCATCATTTGCTCATCAATGGATCCTCTGCAGTGAATGGGTGCCGTCAGAATGAGAGTCCAGACAGCTGATAAAAACATCCCAATAATCCACACCACTCCAGTCCATCAATTAATGTCTTGTGAAGTGAAAAGCTACTTGTTTATAAGAAACAAATCCATCATTAAATCTAGTCTTTATTTGTTTAGATGCATATTAGTGTCAGCTAAATTTATTTTTTAATTCGTTGTTATACTCAGTTGCATTTCTATTGCATTTGCATTTTACAGATGTAAAAGTGAAAGAACTATAACGCAATTTTCAGTATAAGTGATGATAACGCCAACTATATTTGATTTAATAATATTAAATATCAAGCTAACATATAGATTAACAACTAACCCTAGCATACTAATATATTAATATTGAATAGTTAAGCTTTTCTATTTCATTTTATAAATGATTAATGCTTAAATTACATATATTAAGTTATTATTAGGTATTAATATTAAATAATATATTTGCATACATATAGTATTTCATAATATATGTAATTTCAGTCTTAAAAATATTTTTAAATTAAACAGAAAAAGCTAACTTAAAATCTAGTAATATAAAAGGCTAAACAAAAATATTTATAAAATAACCTAAAAAAAAATTATATTATTTAAAACTGACTTATAGATTCTAAAAATACAGCATTTTCCTAAATTATTCACTTTATTTTATTCTATTTTATATTAACAGTAATTCTGTTTTATATTTTGCGTGGATGATAAAGAAAGCCAGCTCCAGTGTCATGAGGTGTTTCTGCATAAATGATGATTATGCCAACAATATTTGTTTTAAATGTTTCGTTACTCTTAGTTGCAGTAATTTGCAATACTGCAAAAGTCACATCCATGACGTTAGGCTGTTGTGGGTGGTTGCCAGTGTGTTGCTAGGGATTTTTGTGTGGTTGCTATGTGGTCCCTTACATCTTGACCTGTTTTTTGTCTGTGTTGACTCATTTGAGTGTACCTGGTTTTTAGTCAATGTTGACCAGTCTGGAACAATTTCTGTCTCTAGAAATGACTCAACAATGTCAGTGTCATGCCAGGCAAAAATATAGTAAAACATCTGCACGATAAGGAAAACAGAATGCGGCATGGCTCACGGTAATGAGATGTCTTCAGAAGTCATGTAGAGAAAGTATAAGGTGGTTTAGAGAGAATAAAGATGGCCCAGTTTTTCCGCTTCATTCATCTGGCTGTGTTAAATCGTCTTGTTGTCTTGTCATCCTTGCCAGATTACAGATCATATCAGAATGGGTTTGAGCTCCATTTAACTCTTATTCGCTCTCTAACACAGGTTTTGATGGCAGTTTGAGAGCTGATGGCGGGGCGTCTGGACTCTTATGGGCCGTTGATCCACGTTTGAGGAATTAGACTGGAAGATCTCTCTCTCTCCCTCAATCCTCAGTACTGTTTCTCCATATGGTGTCTGCAGGTAAGCTCGGATCACCTGGGGAGTGTTTGACAGGCTGATTATAAGAAAGTGTTGTCATGTTGTCATGTTGAATGGAGAGGCTTTGAGGCGTCAGCGGAGGGTATTTCAGGATGTGTTTGGCTCATTCCTCAGCGTGCGTATGCAAGCATCTGTTCATTTATTTGTGAATGAGATGTTGACTCACTCTGGCAGACAGGATGTTTGAATCATCGACTTGTAACACATAACAGACTGCTGTAGTGATACATGCAAGTGCAATGCTCTGCAAACCAGGCAGCTGTAGGTGCACACACATGCATGTGAAATGGTTGAGATCTGCTTTGTTTTTAAAAAATAAAAATGTTCAATCATGGAAAACAATAAAGAAAAACAACATCGAAAAACCTTATTTTGAAAGTGTTTTGACCAGTGATTATACATGTCACTTCAAAATAAGTATTAAACTTGAAACTATAGTTGATATTTGACCGCTAAATAGAGTTACTGACCAATCTGTAATTGACTGGTGTGTGATTTTGTTATATAATATTATAGGACCTTTTATGCATAAAATGCAGCTTCACAGAATAAAAAAAGTGAAATACAATAAAACATAACATGAATTCTAAAAGAAAAGAAGGATGTGAGAACTTAAAATTTAAGAATATTTAAAATATTAAAATTTAGGAAAATGTAAAAATATTAAAAAACTTATTTAACTTAAAATAAATAAGTTAGCATAAACGCACACACACACACACAAAAACTAAAATGAATTAGTATTAAAAATAATTAGTATTAAACTATATATTATATAAAGCTGACATAACAAATGATATAAATATTAAATAATACATTTGTAATATATAGACTTTCAAAGTATTTTAATTATTAAATTAAAATTAAAAAACTTAAAATTGAAGAATATCTAAAACATTAAATATTAAAATGTAGGAAAATGTAAAAATATTTCAAAACTTATTTAACTTATAATAAATAAATAAATGTATAAAATAAATAAAAAAGTAGCGTAAACACACACACACACACACACAAATGTATATACTTATATATAAGCTAAACAAAAATATATTAGTATTAAACTAAACAATAATATATAGATTATATAAAGCTAACATAACATATAAATTATATTAATATTAAACAATATATTTGTAATATATAGAATTTCATAGTATTTTTATTATTAAATTAAAGCGCTAACTTAAATATATAGTGATGGTAATGTAGAATATATTAATAAGCAAACTTAAAAATATATTCATATTACATAAAAAAACTAAATTATAGATCTAAATATATTTATGATAAATCTATATTAATAATAAAGGATATATTTTAGACATGTTATGTAATGTTATTTCAATATTAAAAATATTTTAATATTAAATAGAAAACACTAACCCAAAATACATTATTATAAAAAAATAACCTAGAATATATTCATATTATATAAAAAGGCTAACTTTATATTAATAGGACTTTATTGATATATTTACAAAAGCTAACTTGTATAAAAGACTAAAAGATTTTGTTAATAAAAGTCTAGAAACTTTTTCAATGTGTTTGTAATGTAATAAACCCGAACAGTTGTTCTTTTTGTGTAAAACACATGAAGCAGTGCTTTTGTGCCAGAATTGGCACGTCTGGGCAGACAGCTAAACTGAATGTGTTTGTCATGTCTATTTTTAGGCAGAAGTAAGAGTGTGAGACTGTATCGTACACACACGTGTGTGTGTGTGTGTGTGTGTGTGTGTGTGTGTGTGACAGGGTGTTTATGGAGTGTGATTTCAGCAGATGGTTTTGGGTGTTTGTGTTCATACGCAACATATGTAAGTCAGGTGTGACATGGGCTGTCGTTACCGTGGAAACTAGGAGTCAAACATGACCGCAGTCTCATCACTATGATGCTTTGGGATCATAAACACATGTAGGGGACTTTTTTGTCATGACTATTAATAAATCTATAGGAGTTGATTATATCTTCTGCAGCTAGTGCAGATTTATCAGGACACAGCCGGAGCGCCGCAACACCTCTTCTCCGCTTTACCTGCACACCTCTTCCTCTTCTGGGCATCCTGCCATCTAAAATAACCAGGCTTTACTGCTCTATCCATCATTCAGATACCAGCTCGGGTAATAAATCTTCTGTCTGGCCCAGGAGGCTCATGGGAAGACTCTGTTCTATTTTACTTCAGAGGGAGAGAAATAAAAAGTAGAGCGGAGGAAACAAGGCTATGTCAGGTGTGGGTCTATTACTGGTGTTCAACTTTATCATTTCAGAAGTTATTCAAACTGAATAGTGTTGATGAGCAAATAAAATGACATTGGAAATTTGCAGACCTACTCAAAAGTTCTGTTCAGACAAATGCAAATGGTAATGCACAGTGTCTATTAGTAAATCAACTCCATCGCACACCTGCAGATGATAGGTGCGTAGGATAATAGAACCAACCAAGTGGATCGTTTTAACAGACAAGCAATT
>JAFVLL020007146.1:0-17497 GCA_021397915.2 Tor tambroides | reverse complement strand
ACATTATGTATTATTCATATTAATTATGAACCTGTATACAGTACCTCTTAGTAGTTCTTAGGGAGATATGAAAAAATAATAGTTACTGATTAGCTAATAGTGAACTACCACATTCGACTAAGCACTATTACTTACTAATTCATTAATCAGAGTTTCTTGTTAGTTACTAGTAGTTACTAGAGTGCTAATATTGCATTACTCATGAGTTCTTGCGTAGTTATTCACTAATGATGGAACAGTATTCTAAAGTGTTACCGGTTTACCTTCCAACAGGACAGTGACCCTAGCACACAGGCTTATAGACAACTCTGTGAATGTCCTTGAGTGGCCCAGCCACAGCCTGAGCTTGAACTCAATCAAATATTTCTGGAGAAACCTGAAAATGTGCATCTGCCCCCATCCAACCCAACAGAGTTTGAGAGGTGAAGAGGTGAGAAGAATGGCAGATAATTGCCAAATGATGATGAGCAAAACTTGTCGCATCAAACAAAAAAGACTTGAGACTGTAAAGGTGCTTCAGCTAAATATTTAGTTAAAGGTATGAATACTTATGCAATGTACTTATATATTTGTTTTTTTTATTTTTAATAAATTTAAGAAGTTGTGACAATTCTGTTTTTGCTTTGTCAATATGGTGTATGGAGTGCAGATTGATGTGGGGAAAAAGTAATTTAAAGCAGTTTAGCATAAGGCAATAACATAAAACTTGAAAAAATGAAGGGGTATGAATACATTCGCAAGGCACTGTATACTGTAATAAGTGTAGAATTGCACTGTGTTTTCTCGCTTGCATCAATCAGAGTGAGAGAAACAGTGAGAGATGTTGAGACAGGTGAAAAGCGTTTGGGTAATAGTGAATTTTGACCTATCGTGCGTACCGTTTGTGGCTCTGTTATCAGGGGATAATCGCTGCATTTGGGGTAAAAAAGACAGAATTATGTATTGTGCCACGAAGGTTGCACTGTCTGTTCGTTAACACAGGCACGAACTGATTGGCAGCTGCCTTTAGTGGAGGCTTTACCAATTACCTCCATTGATCAAAGCATTCGACACGGTCGTCTGTGAGTGACGTCACCTCCCAAAACAAACACGCCCCCTAGTTTAGTCCCGCCCCCTCACTCACATTGATTGACAGCTTTCAGTGTAGACATCGGAAATGCAAAAGGAATTGCGATTCCATTTGAGTTTTGGCAGGTTATATGCGCGGCGCAGAGAGAGTGAAAAAGCAGACGTGGTAATTAATATTGCTATTTAAATATGACAGGCTCATAACTCGTAAGACATGGGAAATACAGTTGCAAATAGACTTTGCTTTTTCATTTGAAATGTGGCAGTCACAGTGCGTTCGCAAAAGCGAAAACGCAAACAGTAATGTAAGATTTGCAATTGCATTTGGATTATGTCACAATTTATGCGTCCACATATGGAAAACGCAATTGAAAATACAATTTGCAATTCTATTTGAAAATAGTCCGGAAAATCCTTCCATAGAAATAGATGTGGTATTTAAAAATACAATTAATTTCTTAATGTGTAAAACCTTTTTAACGAGGAAAAATACTAAGTGCACCTTTTGAGAAAACTAACAGAGAATTATTGTCACCTTAAACCTCAAACACATGAGAGTTTATGCTATTTGCAGCTCAAACAAAGCACATCTTTGAAACATACCATGTAAGCTAATTAAAGAAAAAATTTGATTTGAACAGAGAAAATGCTTAATATGTATTAAAAGATAGCATTTGTTACAGTTTTTAATTGTTTCCAGGCAAAATATTTATTTCGCCACTGACAGTAATTAAATGATAATGGATTAGAACATTTCCTGTCTTATCACCGGGGTAACCGCCATATAATAGCATAATATAGCTACTGATCTGAAAGCAAGGACGCTTTCAGACAATAAAAACACCACCTTGAATCAATCCCACTCCTTCTTGAATACACCAGGCTCGCGAAAGCCTCTCTATTTCATTTCTGTATTTCCCCTCCATATTTAAAAAGCTAGATATGATCTCTCCGCTGCCTTTCATGGGCGAATAAACGCTGCTTGTTATTCAAAGCTCGACGAGGAAGAGAAACCATAACGCCAAGGGTTTTCACTCCGCTGAGCGCTAGAGAGCGGGACACTTATTTTCCACGTATATATAGTCCCTGACTGGGATTTAGACACCTCGCCATGTTTTGCTCGGATGCATTTCAGAAAAGCGTATGAATGCGTGCGCTTGTATGGACGTGAGCCTCCGGTAATAGACTGCAAGTTTACGGGGTCACCGCGTTACGGTAATGACACGTCCAATCATACGCGCGGAAATTGAGACTTGAGCCGGCTGCTTTTGTCTCTGTTTGAACAGGCTCGTTACGCTTTGTGCCGACGATTGGGCCTCTTCTGTGTCACGTTCTCTCATCTATATCTCTTCCTTCATCTTTCATTTTGTGTCATTCTCTTTTGCCATTTCCCCCTCTACTGATCCTTTATCTGTTTCTTTCTTTTTCTTTTTCCCTGCCAGGGATGAAATAGCCCAGGATAGAGATAGAAGAGCAAATTTTGATTACTAGGCTATAGCCTACTAGAAAGTCTGAAGGAGGTCCTCTGCTCACATGCTGGTTTCCTGTCCCAAGTTATTTAAAGGAATATGTCACGTCTTTTGACAAAAAGAAAGTAAACAGCCATCTTGATGTATGTGTTATCCAACACATGAACTTTTCTCTGTGCAGCAGACATTTACGGATAGGCTATACATATGACTGAAACTGCAACAGCTAACAAGGCTATCTACGTTTAGATTAGAAGAATTAATATTTAGCAACCAACTATCTTATTGAAATGGTCCTCTTTTCCACCACATTGAATGGTAATAATCCAAGATTATTAAAATAATATCAGATGCTCCCAGCTGTAATTACGATTTTGAGGGCACTCTATATGTGGTGTATGTGTATAGTATAATTATATACATATAAAAGTTATAGTTATGACATTTAAAAAAAAAAAGGTCATTATTTATTCACCCTCATGTTGTTCCAAACCTGTATGGCATGTTTCTTTCTTCTGCTGAACACAAAAGATAATAATAATAATAACCATTATTATTATTATTATTATTATTAAATATGTGGTTACCAATATTTTTCAAAAGATTTTCTTTTAAAGAAATCACACATCACGTGGGTTTGGAATAACATGAGGGTAAGTAAATGATGACACAATTTTCTTTCTTTTAATATATATGACCATGGGCCACAAAATCAGTCATAAGGGTAAAATTTTTGAAACTTTTTATCAGCTGAAAGCTGAATAAATAAGTTTTCCATTGATGTATGGTTTGTTAGGATAGGACAATAGTTGGCTGAGATACAACTATTTGAAAATCTGGAATCTGAGGGTGCAAAAAAACCCACATTTTTTTTTGAGAAAATCGCTTTTAAAGTTGTCCAAATTAGGTCCTTAGCAATGCATATTACAAATTAAAAATTAAGTTTTGATATATTTACGGTAAGAAATGTACAAAAGATCTTTACTTAATATCTGAATTATTTTTGGCATAAAAGACAAAATCAATAATTTTGAGCCATACAATGTATTGATGGCTATTGCTACAAATATACCCCAGCGACTTAAGACTGGTTTTGTGATCCAGTGTCACATATATCCCTTTATATTGTTCTGAGTATGTTATCACTTAAAGTAAATTAACTTGCTGATGTTAAAAGCTTTTAGAGGATCCATTGAACAAGCAGTGTCACCTTAGGCAGCTGTTGTTGTGGTTCGGGTCACGATGATTCTTTTCTCCAAGCTCAAGTAAGACAACAAGAGATGTGGTAAAGGCTTGTGGCTTGTCTTCTAAATGTATTCTATTTTTCATCTTTTCTTTGGGGGGTTGTTGGTAGGTGGAGGAGGGTGTTGTAGCAGACGCAGGCCTTTTCCGGAGATGAAAAAAGGTCCGGTAGTTTGAGAAGCAGCATCTGTCCCTTTTCTTCTCCTCTCTCCCCTTTAATTACACAACACAATAGCCACGAGATGTGCCCATAATCTGCACGCATAATCAGCCTCTCTTTTCTCTCTTCCGAGCCCCTATTCCATACGCTAATTCAATATAAATGTAAATTAACACGCGAAAAGAATAAAGAAATCTCAATCTATTTACATGACTAATCACAATAAATGCGTTCAACATGAAATATGAATGAATGCATCGCGATTATGGGGAAAAGGGGTGGTGGGTGGGTGGGTGTCAGGCAAGGAGTGCTTTAGGAGCTATTTAAACTTTTTTTTTCTTTTAGTCTTCTCATACACTTTTGTGTGTTTGTGGGGTGATGCACAAGTGTCAGTAAATGGCAGGTTAAGTGCGATATGAATTAATGTTTAAGACTGTGTTATTGGGGACAACACTTACATTCAGGTGAATATCCTGTAACACGAAGTAACTGAGAGGAGACAATGGTAGTTACCAGTTCTGCTGCTTAATCCTGAATGAAAATGTCACCTTGCTATAAGTTGAAATAAAAAGGAGATAAAATACTGTCAGAACTTAATTAGTGGTTGAATGGATATCTGAGCTGCAACAAGAACAACTAATCACTGGATTTGCAGAAGTATTTAAAAGACGTCAGATTTAGAGGCAGTTAATAATAAGTAATCTAGATATATACACAGAAACGTGTGATTCTGCTTTCTTTTGTCTGTGAAATAATCAGTACATTACTTTTTATAATTTTGACGTTCTTATCACAATTTCTTTATACATTTTCAGCTCATTTCCATTTTAAAAAACGCTGTTATTATTGTATCAAGCAAAACAAATGGTGAATGGTCACTTTATTTCTCAGCCAGATTGTCTCTTTCTGTCAACCTATGATTAGTGGCCAGAATAAACTTCAAATGTGAGCAGACAAAAGTTGTACTTCTGTGAAACCAAACTAAAAATGAAGATTTTGTGAAAAATAATAATAAACGAATCACACTGCAACCACACAATATTATCAGTGAAATGAAGAACACATTTTCAAATCAAAATGAAATAAGTCAGGGTAAATCCAATATAGAACAAACTTAATACTGTTTTATATCATATCACTTTTGAATCAACTTGTTTTGTAATGTAATTTAGGGAATTAAGCAGTGAAGTGGCAAAGAAATAAGGTCAGCTGAAACAGGTGAAATATTTTTTATTTACTTTTTATTTCAAATGTCAGATTTTTAGTTTAAATCTCACAACATTTGTCTGTTCAAGCAGAATACATAAATGCAATCAACTCAGTATCCTGAATAGAGGTAGTGTGGCATTTAAAGCTTTCAGGAGGAAGGAACTTAGAAAAGAATGTTAAAGCACTGTAATAGTATAATGATTGTGTCTTTCCAAAACAAGCAATATTCCTGATTTGTATGCTTTTTGGACATTCCAGGAATTCAATAATAACCAACCCGATCATGTTTGTTTTATGTTTCTAGGTGAGCACTGACAGATATTTCACATGAATGAAACATTAAACCCAATTTATTTATTATAAACTGCTAATGTTCCACATCATTTGTCTGTTTTATGCGGTACAATAAGTTGCAGTGATTAAATTAACATAATTCATGAAGGTTGACTAAATGATAGATTGTGCATTGAATATTATCACTACAGATTATTAAGATGGAGTACACTTTGCATAGTTTTGTCTTGTTGTTACACTGATGTCATCCAAAAATGATGTTTTTCTATTTGTGTTTAAGCCCTCTATCTACTTTTTCTCATAAGCAATGCAGAAAAATATGAGAAGGAATTGATGCCCTGAAGCAAACTGGAAGTTGTCAGATTTGAAAGAAATAAATAACTGCCCAAAGATCATGGCAGGGCCTGTGCTTACATAAACACTGCGTTCCAGCAAACGCAACATCAAGCTTCCTTCTGTTTGGGTTTGTTTGTACTACTAACCAGCCACAGAAATGCACTTCAACAGTCACATCTTTTCTTCCATAGTGGAAAGGATAGAGCTATCAGACTCAAAAATAACCTTATAAAATTCATACACTAGATATAGTCGAATACTTAGAACACAGTAAAAGTGTGTAGTGTGTATCATTTGGGACGCAATTATTGTCTTGTCAGTACACAGGTATTGTCTTATAATTATTGTCTTGTCAGACACTGATATGCATTATATAAGTGAAATTAATGCTGCAAGACTGATAGAGTCAGAGTAGTGAAGAGGAATGTTGTCATACTCAAAAAAATGTGGCCAGTCTATATTCTAAAGACTGAATTATATCAGGTTGTGCATTCAAAATGCATGCACAAATCAGCAAAAGAGAAAATAATAATAAAAATATAAAAAGGTAATCAACGTTTCATGCAAATTCATCTGAGCTGTGTCTTGTCTTGCTCACAGGTATTTCTGATGACAATGCATTGGAGGAAAGCCGCAGACAGAATGCCCTCACTGGCGCTGCCACACACAACCGTTACCTTCGAAATGTGGCCCAGAACCCTTCAGAGGAGGAGGAGGAGGAGGACAGAGGCCTGCAGAATCTGGGACTTGCCAGAGGTTTGTGTCCCAGCTGGATGCTGTGCCTGTAGGATAGAGGCCAGGATCAGAGGAGCAGAGCAGTTTCATGCAGTGTTGATTTATAAAGATATTCAGTTTTGTATTTTTCAAGGTTGCATGAATGAGTCAGATATTAAAGATTTGTCAGCGTGGTGGAGGTGGTGTCTGCTTGCTCATGAAATTTATTTCAGCAGGCAACTTTTATAGCTAATATAACTTGCTTTTGACTGGTTCAAAGCACTCAACAGTATCTGGAAATGAATTTCCATTAAGGGGTCCAACAAAAACATTCCAGTGGAGTTAATGATTTAAAGTGATTGAATTCTTATTTTCTGTGAGCCACAGTTAGTGTCTATAACAGTGTTTTCAAATATTAGTCAAATAGAGTTGTTTTGGTTCTTTTTTGTTGTTTTGTGGTATTAATGAAAGTCAAAGCTCATCAGATTTCCTCATAGTAAATCACTTTCATTTTTGTAGGGATTTTTGACACCAGGAGAAAGAAACTATTGCTGAAGGAATCAGACACCAAAAAGAAGCGGATGCCAAGAATGGCTCCTCGGATTGGAGTGTGGTTCTAACAATATTTGCAATTTGTATTGTTCTTACTGTTCATTTTCTAAAACTGAGGAGATACGTATATAAAGACATGCATATTAGATAGTGTCACACATGCTCAAATTATTCTTTTTAAATAGAATACATAGAAAGTTTATTTCTCAATGTTCTGCTTTGACATGCTGCATTCATCTAGTGTTGTCAAAGTCAGTATGACCCACTAAAAAGCCGCAGTCGCATCAGCTCATTGTAACTATTTTCTCCATTCTTTTTTTTTTTTTTTACTGTCTTTTGTATTTGTTTTGGATATAGGCTAAAGTTCAGAACAAATTGCATTTAACCAACCCTATGATTTAACCATCTGGTGATCCATCACCATGCATGTAATGCAAATTATCTTTCATTATCCCGATTTAATGTGTAAAAAGCAATCACACTCTCTTTTGTACTTACTTTATTCATGGTTTTTAAGCATATTGTAGGACATTCCCCTGCATTGCTGTGGTATTGAAAACAGACAATTCAAAAAAGAGCCTAAACATCACTCATAGGATAATTAAATGCAACTGAAATTCATTTATTCATGTGTTAAAACACTAAACAGATCTCTTCATTAATTTGTAAAATTATATTTAGGTTACTCACACGTCTGTTTTCAGCACTCTGATATATTTTTAAAGAAGAAAATAATTCATTATAAACATAAAAGTGAGACATTTTTAAGTTTGTGTGTTTGCCGTACTTTTGGTGCTTTGTACATTTTGTATTGATGGAGCACAAACTCAGGATTGACATGATATGTAAAAAATGATTAAAAGCATCACTATAGAGGTGACAAATAAGAGACAGGTTGATGGGTTGAGGGAACACAGAACCGGTCGGACTAGTGCACCAAGAATGGAAAGAGAAAGACGGGAGAAAAAGAAGGGAAAAGATTTTTAAATTATTCATTCACCAATGTTAGAGAACACGCTTTCACCAGTTTGTCTTTTGATCCAGTCTTAAGCACTGTATCAATATTTCAGAGAAAAGTGCAGATAGGGTTTGTCCTTTCAGAACTGGCAGCATGGCTTTAATTTTACTCTGACTATTGCATTTATGTGTTTCGTTTTGTTTTCAATATGAAACAGACTCAAATCTGTGGAAAATCATAGCTCCTATATTGAAAAGGGAAATAAAAATGAAGAGCTACGAAGACACATTTTTAGTAATACACATTAAAAAGTTTCTACTCTGATGTGTTATAGTCAATTTTTGCTGATGCTTTATCAGTATGTATTATTTCTTAATACAAATGTATGCTGTTAATTGGTAGTGGTGTGAACTGAGGCCGTTTTAATCAAGTACTGTTATTTTTATAGTCTGTTCATGCTGTACAGCAATAACTAATAAATTGTGTTATTGGGAAAAACACACAAAAAAATTAACCATACTAGAAAATGGCTTGTTTACTTTCAGCTGTGAAGGTTTTTCTTTGTAATATTGACAAAAAGGCTTATTTCTGAAGCATGTATATCTAGTTATTTCTGCCTTTTTAAAACATGCACAAATAAAGCCTGAAAGTTGCACATTTTGTGTGTTCTGTGAATATATTATCACTAATTTGTAAAAAAAAAAACAAAAACAAAAAAAAAACACTAACAAACAAAAAAGATTTTTTGTATATTTCATATAACTGCCAATGTGGCTTGTGGAGTACAGCATTATTCATGGCAAGGTATGTGCACATGACCTGTAGAGTAATTTGGGTCTTGTTTGGTTGACTGAAGTCTCACAGGGCTTAATTATGTAGCACAGCAGCAGTTATATCGGTGGCTCACCTTCTCTCCATTGCTTTCAATTTGCAAGCTGTCTCAACTCAGATTAATATAGATCCTGATGGGAAGGAACGCTTCAGAATCAGATGGTTCTTGCTGACTGAGAAAAGGAAATGTCAGTGGTGTCCTCCTAAAATCAAATGTACTGTTTATAAATATGGCATGTATGAATCTTTGAAGAAGGTGTTGTCAAATTTACAGTAATACTCTAAACCCTTGCTATCCTGCTGCTTGGTTCAGTTATTAGCATTATCTCTGATTTTTAATTTCTAAGGTTTGTCAAACAAACAGGGCAAATCAAATTCATGCCTCAGGTGAAACTATCACATATAACATTGCAAAGAGTTTAGCCAAAGAGCTCAGAAACACTGATACTGCTACAACTGACCTTATTAATAGTTTCATACTGCTGGCATTGCTAACTGTGGTTTTGCAGTCGCAGTTAACATATCAGTAGTAAATGAAGACTGTTTGAGAGGTCTGTGAAGAAACACTAGGTGGAGATGTTTGTCAGTACAGCAAAGAAGGAAACACCAAAGTGGCGTTATCTTTTAGAATGATCTGTAATCCTGTATTAATTTCACCTAAAATATGATCTAGACATTTTAGATGTATTTAGGTAATAAAAAGAATAAGAGG
Organism: Tor tambroides; assembly: GCA_021397915.2. Classification (NCBI taxonomy): domain Eukaryota; kingdom Metazoa; phylum Chordata; class Actinopteri; order Cypriniformes; family Cyprinidae; genus Tor; species Tor tambroides. Next base: position 7,952 of record JAFVLL020007146.1, on the reverse strand, counting down.
GCTGTACTAATAAGTTAGGACTTAACTTGAGTCTATCTATCTATCTATCTATCTATCTATCTATCTGTCTGTCTGTCTGTCTGTCTGTCTATCTATCTATCTATCTAAACTTTTAAACAAAGTATTGCCAAGCCAACATTCAAAGTTGGTCTTGACAAACTTTTTTTCTAGTTAAAATTTATTCGAATCAATTCATTTTAAATTTAATTAGCAAGTTTGCATTGTGCTTGTTCCTCAAATCAAATTCAATTCAGATTCAGGAACTGGAACTGTAAGATTGTTCATGTAGCATCATTTGTAGTATTCGGTGTTCAGTATTTTACAGCAGATGGTGAAACAGTACTGACATGATTCTTTTATTTATTTAAGGTTAGGGTTATAGGGCTAGGGTTAATGGTTTATTAATTTTTCATATGGTGTTTATTTTGTGAATGTGTAATCACTGACGATACTTAATATGAGGCACTCCTGTGGTTTCCTCTTAAATAATTGTTTCATGTTTTACAGTGGAACAGCTTCTGCGAGGAAGAATATTTTGTCTATATAGACTCTCTTAAATGCATGATTCTGGTTGTTCAATTGCAGCATTTAACATCATAATACTGCAGATAATTAAAATGTGAATGAAAGTTTTTACAAATGTTTTCTGTACACTATAGACAAATATTCTGCTCCACTTAAAGTATGCCAACAGGCATTTGGCACAATCTTAAAACTGATTTAAAATGATGTCCTGTTGTATACTGGGTGATGACTAAGTCTGTCTTGGTCAGCGGATAGCAATCACCGCCGTAGGCTTACAATGTTAAAAAAAAACATTGTCTTTGTGAGATGGAGAATGAAGGAAAGAGATTCAGAGAGTAGTCTGCCCCCTCACCACCCACACATCGACCCATCTCAGGTAAACAATGCTCTAACACATAGCTCCCCTGTGAGATCTTTTTCTCTTACTACTCTTTCCTTCCATCTCCTCCTGTCCTCCTGAGTCTTTTCTCTTTTCTTTCCCTTACGTCTCTTTACTCCCCACCTTTCCTCTGTCTCTGCCTGCGGACAATATGCTTCTACATTAGCCCCAATCGGTTTCAAACAGCTTCAGAGATCTCTTTAGCATAGAGACTTCACATGGTGATTGCCATGTGAAACTGCTTTTATTACCCTTCTATCTGGCTCTGATTAGCTCACTCCTACTGTAACAGGTCTGGACTACAGTGTTCTGTACCAGAGTCTAGATACTTCATTGTACCTGTCACAAATACATATTCATATAGATTTCACTGGATGCACACATTTTTCTTTTACCCAAGATTAAAGGGATAGTTCAGCCAAAAATTACAATTCTGTCATCATTTACTCACCCTTAAGTTGTTCCAAACCATATGAGATTCTTTCTTCAATTGAACACAAATAAAGATATTTTGAAGAATGTTGCTAATCAAACAGTTGCTGGTAACCATTGACGTAATACTATGGAAGTCACTGGCTACTGGCGTCTGTTTTCTTTTCTCTTCAAAAGAGCAACTTGAGGGTGAGTAAATGATGACAGAATTTTCATTCTGGAGTGAACAATAGCTTTAATAACCAATTAGAAATGTCACGTTTTATTTTAAGGTCCAATTCTCGCTATTAACAAACCATTATCTACGACTTTTGCCTCAAACTCCTAATTTGCTGCTTATTAATAGTTAGTAAGGTAGTTGTTAAGTTTAGGTATTGATTAGGGATGTAGAATATGGTCGTGCAGAATGAGTGCTTTATAATTACTAATGAACAGCCAGTATGTTAATAATAGACATGCTAATAAGCAACTAGTGAGAACTGGTCCCTATACTAAAGTGTTACGGAATTAAAAGACTATATGTGTACCTACCATATTGTCTTTGAAAAACATGAGAAAATCATCCGTTCAGTGACTATGGTAACTTTAGCTGCAGTATTATTTGTAGAAAGAAAGAAAGAAAAAGAAAGAAAGAAAGGCATCAACTCAAAATGAAGTCAGCAAAAGATGCAGTGTGTTTGCATGCAGTCTATATAGTCATTTCCTCTTTACTTGTATTAAGATTGTACCCAAATTACCACATTATAATGTTCAACGCCATTAAGCCATTAAGCCAACTCATGAAATAAAGGCCCTAAAACTCCCTAAATACTGTTATCTGTGCTTGGGCCTTCAATTACGCTTTTATTTACTGACCCTTAATAGCAAGCATTGCATTAATTTGTTTTTGCATGTCCAGTAGTTAACACACTCATGCAAAAGAAAACGTTGACACAGCATCTCATGTGGCATTAGTTCAATAAGAGCAGACATGATTTATGAATGGGTTTAGCACAGTAATTAGCTTGCCGTTTTATGTATCCAAGGGGAAACAGCCTGCCGTGGCCACAGCTAAATTCACAGTGTGAAGTAACAGCTAGAGCGCTATACGCTGCTCTGGGAAGCCCGATCTGCGACTCAACTTAGAACTCTCAAACTCATCATTTCTCAATAACATACTGTATGCTTCAGGGAAAATGAGATATTCAAGATAAAAGGTATCTAAAAAGATTTGAAACATTTAACACATTGTGCAGGATTGTGGAACTCTGTTGTGTGTTACAGTGTTAGAAGGAGTGGTTATAAAGATCTGGTCCGATGACCTGAAGGTCCTAAGCAGTTCTTCCCTTCCCTGAATACAAATTCAAAATTTTTTTTAGTAAAACAAATACTGTATGTAAAATCACCAAACACATAAAAGTTTGTGAACAGAATGTCACATTGTCTGCTACCTTCCTTTTTTTTTTTTTTTTTTAAATAGAGCACTGATAAAAGAACCACATGCACCTGCAAGACTGACAACCGAAACTAAAATCTCAGAGCTTCACAAACATAACAATTTAGTATATTATACTAAAACTTCATGTTTTAGTAATGGATTCCAAAAGCTTTAAATACCTTTAGCATAAAGGTGGACCATTTAAATATTACTTTGTCCTGTTGTGTGTGTTGTGCTACACCGGAAGTTGTAGCGGTCACTGAGGCTAAATGCAGAATGGATCTTGCATCGAATCAATTATCGGTTGTGTATATACAGAACACAAGTCACTCACGGTGACTGATGAGTGACATGATAACAATAGCTGCCGTAAACTACAAACAAGAGTGCTGTCAAAAAAGAGTGACACCACTGCACCAACAACTAGCCATTCAGTTCAGTTCTGCACACATAATGCAGGATTTATACAAATGATGCTGTCATTACCTGACTTTTTTGGAAGTAAACTCGGTTGTAGAATGCGGTTTACTCCTGTAATTTACTGAACTGTCTGCGTACAGGACTCTGTTAAGAAGAGTGACAACCATATTTATCTGTGCACTTGGCCTAAATAGGTACAACAGAGCAACTTGTAAGATGTAAGTTTATATTTCACTGGACATGTACTGTAGGGGTGAGTAAATATGAAATCACTGAAAAACAACAACAAAATTATTATTTTCAAATTTACTGGAATTGAACATAATGTTAGCTTATTATTATTATTATTATTATTTGGTAACACTTTAGAATAGGGAACACATATTCACTATTAATTAAGAGTTTTCCCTCAATAAACTCCTAATTTGCTGCTTATTAATAGTAAGGCATTCGTTAAGTTTAGGTATTGGGTCGGGTTAAGAGATCTAGAACATTTTCATGTAGAACAAGGCATTAGTATGTGCCTTATAAGTACTAATAAACAGCCAACATAATAGTAATATGCATGCTAATAAGCAAAGTTAATAGTGAGAATATTGGACCTTAAAATAAAGTGTTACCTTTTTTTGGACAAAATGACATTGGTCAGGTTGCCATTTGTCATCCTGTCTGTTTTTTTCATTATACATTCATTATACTATTGAAGTGCTGTTTTAGTTTAATTTCTCTGCTGTGATGCATGAATGACAGAAATTTGAGGCGCTTTGAGTCAGATTTTTGTCTACAACCACCTGCTCATAAGTATGTATTCCTTCAGACCTTCTAAGTCTTAAAGTCTTCTAAGACCTTCTAAGACTTTCACATCTAATTCACGTACAGTGGGGGAAAAATTATTTGATCCCCTGCTGATTTTGTACATTTGCCCACTGACAAAGAAATGATCAGTCTATAATTTGAATGGTAGGTTTATTTCAAGAGTGAGAGACAGAATAACAACAACAAAAATCCAGAAAAACTCATTTAAAAAAAGTTATAAATTGATTTGCATTTTAATGAGTCAAATAAGTATTTGATCCCCTATCAATCAGTAAGATTGTTGGCTCCCAGGTGTCTTTATACAGGTAAGGAGCTGAGATTTGGAGCACTCTCTTAAAGGGAGTGCTCCTAATCTCACTCAGCTTGTTACCTGTATAAAAGGCAACCTGTCCACAGAAGCAATCAATCAATCAGATGCCAAACTCTCCACCATGGCCAAGACCAAAGAGCTGTCCAAGGATGTCAGGGACAACATTGTAGACCCACACAAGGCTGGAATGAGCTACAAGACCATCGCCAAGCGGCTTGGTGAGAAGGAGACAACAGTTGGAAGAAACACAAAATAACTGTCAATGTCCCTCGGACTGGGGCTCCATGCAAGATCTCACCTCGTGGAGTTTCAGTGATCATGAGAACGGTGAGGAATCAGCCCAGAACTACACGGGAGGATCTTGTCAATGATCTCAAGGCAGCTGGGACCATAGTCACAATTGGTAACACACTATGCCGTAAAGGACTGAAATCTTGCAGCGCCCGCAAGGTCCCCCTGCTCAAGAAAGCACATTTACTGGCCCGTCTGAAGTTTGCCAATGATTCAGAGGAGAACTGGGTGAAAGTGTTGTAGTCAAATGAGACCAAAATCCAGCTCTTTGGCATCAACTCAACTCGCTGTGTTTGGAGGAGGAGGAGGAATGCTGCCTATGACCCCAAGAACACCATCCCCACTGTCAAACATGGAGGTGGAAACATTATGCTTTGGGGGTGTTTTTCTGCTAAGGGGACAGGACAACTGCACCGCATCAAAGGGATTTATGGGACGGGCCAAGGTGATCACAGGGCCAGGGCATTGAAAATGGGTCGTGGATTGGTATTCCAGCATGACAATGACCCAAAACACACGGCCAAGGCAACAAAGGAGTGGCTCAAGAAGAAGCACATTAAGGTCCTGGAGTGGCCTAGCCAGTCTCCAGACCTTAATCCCATAGAAAATCTCTGGAGGGAGCTGAATGTTCAAGATGCCAAACATCAGCTTCGAAACCTTAATGACTTGGAGAGGATCTGCAAAGAGGAGTGGGACAAAATCCCTCCTGAGATGTGTGCAAACCTGGTGGCCAACTACAAGAAACGTCTGACCTCTGTGATTGTCAACAAGGGTTTTGCCACCAAGTACTAAGTCATGTTTTGCGAAGGGGTCAAATACTTTTTTCACTCATTAAAATGCAAATCAATTTATAACTTTTTTGAAATGTGTTTTTCTGGATTTTTTGTTGTTATTCTGTCTCTCACTGTTAAAATAAACCTACCATTAAAATTATAGATGGATCATTTCTTTGTCAGTGGGCAATCGTACAAAATCAGCAGGGGAACAAATTATTTTTTCCCCACTGTACTTCAACATGCTGGTACATTATTTACTGGTGATTTTATGTTTTTGAAGCTCGTTGGTGGTTCACTGTCCCAGTGCCATTCTATTTCTGATTTCAACAGCTTCCTCTTACAGTGGGAGTTATAAATCTACACTTTCCATAAGCTTTATTATATAACACAGTCTCAAACTGTTCAAACTTAGCTCAAAGTGCCAAATCCTTGCAGTAACCTGTTGCGTTTGATGCATTTGAGGAGCTCATTCTAATGGCATCATCAAAATGCTTTCGTTTACAGTATGATTTCTGCATTGCTTCTCTGTTTGTTTTAATGCTTCCAGGCCCCTCACAAACAACACATTAATAGTAAATGTTTTGTTCATTTTCATAAATATTTCCAAACATTGTTCTTTTCCATGTTGCAAGTTTTTTTTAGCTAGTTTAATTATTTCATATAACCATCTTTCCATGATACTACCTCTTGCCAGGATTAAAAGGCTAAACTTGATGCTGTGTAAAAAGACATCTTGTAAGGTTATAACCCCAAAGAAATTAGAGCTTCTAAGTAGTCCTAGCCACAATTATATGTAAATGCTAATATTTTACTTTCTTATAGATAAACTCTGGGCCACTAGGTGATCCTCAAAATCTCTTGTAAGACAAAGGCTGTTATAACTGTAACTGCTTGGTTAGCACCAGTTGCTGAACAGCTGGTTGCCAGAAACACCATAGATCAAATTTGACCAAACTTAGACTGACTGGAACCCAATGTTGTGAACAAACTCTCCCTGCTGTTTAGATGTGTTCGCCCCTGAAAAATGAACATAAACAAAATACTCCATTTATGTGCTGGCCGATGGAGCTGTATACATGGCAACATATGTGCACTTCACTTTACCACCTGCAGACAGACAAGATGGGTGTGACTGGAACCTCATATGTCATGCTACTTTACACTTTTTTAATCCTTTTATAATAAATGTCTTTTATTATTTTTATTTTGCATTATTTTCTCCCTGCTGTTTGGCTCATCAGGACAGACCTGCAACCATTTTTGGGTCTTCAGAACTCTTCACATTCAGTTGACAAATGCATTGCTTTAATTTTCCATCACTGGAGAGGATAATTGTTGATGTGCATTGCTCTGGTCTCTGTGTCATATGGTTCACTGAATATGTCAACAGGTCAAGTGGTCTGGAAAAATATAAATGATCAGAATTCGTTATCATGTACTGGTGTTGCGTGTTCCTGGAAGAGCTTAAAAAGATGAGCAAATAATTCGGCCTGTATCTATCTCTTATAAATTTACTGGTTTGCTTTATTATTGGTCCTATCACCCCAAGAACAAACTTAGCTTTTATTACTTTAGTTTTGCTTCCAGAGGTAAATTTCACAAAAATATATCTCTTACCTTTTCTTTTCCTCATTTTCTTTCTGTCATTGTTTATTTTAGTTATGTGTATTTGCTGGTTTCAGTAAGTTTGTCCGGTAACACTTTAGTATAGGGACCAGTTCTCACTATTAACTAGTTGCTTATTAGCATACCTATTATTAACATATTGGCTGTTTATTAGTACTTATAAAGCACATATTCTGCATGACCATATTCTACATCCCTAATCTTACCTAAACGTAACAACTACCTTACAATTAATAAACAGAAAATTAGGAGTTTATTGAGGCAAAAGTCATAGTTAATGGTTTGTTAATAGTGAGAACTAAACCTAATAAAGTGTGACCATATGTCCTACACTTGAGTGTTCACTGCTCCTGACTCAATGAGCAGGGGATATCTGTAGAAATGAACTTCACTTAACAGTTTATTAGGTTGGTATGGAATGTCCTGTAACGTCATCAAACAACGATTAGTATTTTGAGTATGATGACATTACTACAAACAATTATTATATATATATATATATATATACACACAATTCTATATTATAAATATATAATTTTATAAATTACATTAATATTTTTATGTATATACACACTTATGCAAAACATAAAAATATAAATCACCATGCTTAAAATGAAATCCTTTTATTTAATAAAATGTTGCTATGTCTAATAGTAATACAAAAATAAATGTGTGTCTTTTTAACGGCAACCCATGGTCTTGAAAGAACTGTAATTGTCACATATGAGCTTTATACTCACTTAAGATGGCCTACCACTTAAAATTCACTTTGCAGGGCACTACTGGATGATTGGAACACACCCTGACTGTGCTTCCCAGTTGTGTAGAAAAACACTATTCTCCCCTTCCCTCCCCTCTGTTCTCCCCCTATTGGTTGAATTTGATGAGACTTGAAAGTTCCCTATAGGCTGAAAGCCTAGTGGAGAGTTGTTGCTGTTGCTAGGTTCCTGTTACTAGGAT
>JAFVLL020007145.1:8315-45168 GCA_021397915.2 Tor tambroides | reverse complement strand
GTTAAATATTAATGGTAATACTGGTTGTAATCTTTATTATTTAATATATAATCTTATATATTTAAAATATTTTAATATGTATTTAAAATGTTTTAAATATTATTTCATTTAGCTTTTTCATTGAATTAAATATAAAATATATTCAATATATGTTAATAATGAATCTTAAATATAAAAATTGCACAAATTTATTATTTTTATTAGTGGTTTTCATTATTATTATTATTATTATTATTATTATTATTATCATCATCATAATAAGGCATGCATCTATTATTGTGTGTTTCCATTTTTGGAGTGGTTTACAAATTTATTTAAGACATTATGAATATTGTTGGCTCTTTGATGAATTGCTTATGTTCTTTTGGATAACAGCATCTGCAAAATACATCAATTTAAATATTACTCAACAGTTACCCAACAGCCTGAAAATGCTCATTCAGTATTTACACTGCTGGGCGTGGAAAGCAGCTCTTGACTGTCACTGTGTCCAGACTGGACATAGTCAAAAAATAATACAGGATTGCTAACGGATATTGTATTATATATTGGAAAAGATCAGCCCAGAATCTAAAAATATTCAGTTCTACTGGATGAACTGACATTGGGAAATTCAGGTTTTCCAGAGTGTTTGGTTCTTATTGGATCCTTTGGACTGTGTCCAAATTATGATCTAAATACCATTAGCATTCCTTCAGGATTTTCGAACCTTTTCAGTGGTTGAGCTAAATTGGGCTACAGAGTGCGTTTGGCTTCTTTTGCATGGAATATAATGGAAATAAAACATGTAGGCTCTTAATATTCTGAAGCTTTTACAAGTGTGTTTATTAAGAAGCATAAATCCAGAATGAAGTCTTTAGGGTTATTCGTGTGGTTTTATTGCAGTGCTGTTGTTAATGTGTTTTCATTACAGATGGTGGATCTGTGTGACACGCTGTAGATGATAGTGTAAGATAAGAGCAGTGGGCAATGGTTCAGTTCGCTTTGGACTGATTTGGGTCACATGTATCTTGCAAAATCCTTAAACCAGTTAAGTCAAGCGCGTGTTTCTTCCGGGGTATTGCACCAGGCTCTGATATCTGTAAATGGCCTGCAGAACATACCTCACACATGCGCTTAAAAGGTAACGAGGAAACGACAGACGGCTCTAATGCATCACTTCTGCAATCTTTCACTTCTGTACCAACCAAGTGGCTTTCAATCAGTCTCCGATCTAGTTTGTGGAGGGTTTTTGTTCTCACAACATTGTCGTCATCGTTTAAGGGTATTTTTAGCGGTGAGATTGCATCATTGTGTTGCATGCTTTTTGAAACGCTTATCAGTCTAATTTGGTCTAGGTGTGATGTAAGCATTTTTGCACATGGGTCTCTAATTGCTTGAGGCCACATGCAGGTCTGTGGATCTGTAGATGGCAATCGGATTCATTTATTGGGGGTTTGTGCCGTCAGAGTGAAGTGGGGGTCGGTGATTGTGAAGTAATCACACCCTTGGGCCACACATCACCATATGGTTTCAGTAACACCCTGTTTATCATCCCAAAACACGGGACAAAAACCCAACCACCCCCACACACGCCCTCCAGATGTGCGTTTGGCCCAGAGACGCTGCTGTGACTTCATGCTCATTGTTACGTGAGTGTGTCTGACTCTACTTTATGATCGTTCCAGATTTGGCATTTTACAGTCACAAATAATAAGCTATAGATTTCTCTTATCGGTACACGTGCCTTGCCTGTCTTTGGTTTTTAGGGCACATAATGCATCTCTCAGGGAATCTTGCATTTTATGGAGGAAGGATGATTTGGAAATGTTTCATTTAAAGGTCAAATTACACACCTGGGGTCTTGTAGATAAAATCTGGATAAAACTGGGATGTTTCTATTACAGATTTTTAAGACTACACACATGTCAGAATTTGTGCATGCATGTACAGATGTTTTTTGCAGTGCTTCTGTATAACAACAGACTAGATTGGATTGTATATTGCAAACTAGACTTCTGAAGAAAATGTAAATGCTGTTGGCTGTGCAAAACTCATCATCATGACGCTAGAGTGTTTTGGATGGTTGTGAAAACCAAAAATTATTGCCTTCAAGTTACTTTAAATGCTTTTTGTGCCCCTTCTTGATTATTTAGGATATACACTACTGTAAATGCTCACCAAGTCTGCATTTATTTGATCAAAAATACAGTAAAATTCTGAAATATTGTTGCAATATAAAATATCTGTTTTCTGTTTCAATATATTGTAAAATGTAATTTGTTCTTGTGATGTAAAGCTGGATTTTCAGCATCATTACTCCAGTCTTCAGTGTCACATGATCCTTCAGAAATAATTCTAATATGCTGATTTGCTGCTCAAGAAACCTCACTGATTACTATCAATGTAGAAAACAGTTGTACTGCTTCATATTTTTTGTGGAAACTGTTATACATTTTTACAATCAGGAATAGAATGTTCCAAAGAACAGCATTTATTTGAAACTGAAATCTTTTGTAACATTATAAATGTCTTTACTGTCACTTTTGTTTATTTTAATGCATATTTGCTGAAGAAAAATATTAATTTACCAAAAAAAGCCCTTTGAACAATAGTGTACAATACATGTGATGGTCTTTTCATAATCTGTTTATAGAAATAATGGAAGAACCATGGCAGAGTAGAAAAGGAGGTTACTGATGCGAGTAGAAGCATGTGGGAATATTCTTTTTCCTGGTCTCTCTGCGAGGGTTACTAACAAAAGCAAGAATGCGGAGCGTGTTAGCCAGTTATAGCGGTGGACAATGCGGCTACTCTTTACCGTTGCAGAGATGGGAATAAAACGGGTTTAATCTTAAGGTCACGTCCTTAAAGAAAAAGCATCAGCACACAGGAAGAGTGTGGGAGGCAGTGGAGCGTCTGATCTCGCTCCTTTGGTGTCGCTGGTCAGATGCTGATTTTCACGTGACCGCTTAAAGGTGTCATATAAGTAGTCAGATTTCCCTTGATCTTTTAAAATGGCTCATTGTACTATGATTATGAAACTTAAGCTGAAATAATATCTTGCTCCACCCACATTTAAAGATAAACGATGCCTAATTGGTGCTCAAAATCAGTTTTTATAAAGTCTTAAGCATCTCATAATTGCATTGAAATGGTTGCTCTTGTTATGTATGCTCATAGTAAACTTTTTGTGCATTTTAAAAATTGATTTTGCTTAGGATGTGTGTAATAAGAACTGGATGTAATATTCAGAAACAGGATTGTATAACCTAATTTGCTTCTGCAAATCCAGCCTGTGTATCTTCTGAAGGTTCAGTGAGTTTGCAGCATGCGTGCGGGTTTTGATTTTGCGTTCCTGTGGCCCAGTTTTTCCATGGCTTTTTTATCGTTATGCAATACCTGTCATTGTATGTTATCGTCTCAGTGCGAGGCCCCGAATGAGATCAGAAGAAATGAGCGGCAGCGTTTCTGTCCGCTTTTCCTGTTCCAACCCCCGTCATTCGGCCCAACTCCTCCTCTTCCTCGCCCTTCCTCCCCCTCAGCCTGTATGTCACATGGATCTCAGGACAGTCAGAAACCACCAAGAACACCTTAAAAGAGCTTAAAACACCAGCTAGCAGCATGCTAAAACCACTCAAAACTCCATAGCATTACATCAGTGAGTTTTGCATGGGCAAAGATTACTTGCATTTTCTTCAGAAAATGCAAATATCCTGATGAATGTTTTTTTTTTTTGTGTGTGTGTGTAACATTGCTTCATTTATGTCATGAGCTGTACCTTGTTAAAGATGTTGCATATGTTTTCCACTTTCATCCTCTCTTATAACTGTATTAGTTAATGCACTTCATATTGCTTTAAAGGTATAGTTCACCCAAAAATCAAAATTTGCTATTAATTTACTCATCCAAGATTAGGGCTGGGTATCGTTCAAAAATTTTCGATACCGATACCGATACCTTGAGTTCGATACCGGTTCCTGAACGATACTTTTTTCGATACCAATTTTATGAAATCAGTTTCATCTAAGATTGTAGATTATCTAAAAACTTTAGTTTACTTTTTTCAGCTTGTTGACACTGATACAGATCAAAGTCCTATCTCCTTATTTCACTGCAAAGAAGGAACAAAATATAGCCAACAAATAAATCAGTAAAATAATTCTAATAAAGCTCAAATAGTTTTCAGTTTACACTAAATGTCTGCTTAAAACGCAGAAGCCCAGACAGAATTATTTAACATTATTCTAGGTTATTAAAGACCTCAAGAAATTGAAAACCTTTATCCACTTTCGCGGTAGTTTATTTTCACCATATGTTTTATTGCTATTAAATTCTGTACATAGTATGTTCGACTATTGAATGTAAACGTGCTTATTCAGAATTATTCTTAGCAGCCTATGAATGTTTTATTTTTTCCTCAGAATTCTGTGCGTTCTGGTACTGTTTTCAAACGAAGGAAAAAACATTAATTTCATTCATCATTTAAATGATTGAAAATCAAACTTTATTTATTTAGGCAAACAAAATTTTACTATTAAAATTAAAATATGGAAGAAATGTTGTGTGATCATTACTTTAAAAAAATATATAAAGTTTTAATAATTTTAATAGTAGCCTAGTAGTAGCAGTATGTACACTCTTCTGAACAATATTAATATATTTCTGCCGCAGTATCGTCCAAGTTAAACCAACTTTTATTTTGACGGGTTGCCGTGAATACCTTTACAGTTCTGCGTGTGTATGATATGATGCTAGTTTAACTCAAATCAAACGGTAAAATGCTCATGAAGTGACTCTCAGAGCAGTTCTGGAGATGTTGTTCATGTGTTTATATCTCATTAGACGGCAGACGGTGAAATCATCATATGCCACAAGCATGGTCAGTCTGTATTTAAACAGCCAGCCATACATATAGAGAGCAGACTGCTCCACACGCTCGACCTTCTTCAGAAAATGCAAATATCTGATGAATGTTTTTTTTTTTCAGTCATTGTGTGTAACATTGCTTCATTTATGTCATGAGCTGTACCTTGTTAAAGATGTTGCATATGTTTTCCACTTTCATCCTCTCTTATAACTGTATTAGTTAATGCACTTCATGTTGCTTTAAAGGAATAGTTCACCCAAAAATCAAAATTTGCTATTAATTTACTCATCCAAGATGTAGGTGACTTTTTTTTCTTCAGTAGAAGTAAAGAAGATTTCTAGCTGAAAGCGTGGTCCTTGGTGATTCATAAAATGTAAGTCAGCAGCTATCTGTTTTTGAGAGTCAAAAACAATAATATGAATAGAAAACTAGATATAGACCTATTGAGGTCTTATGAAGTGAAACGATAGGTCTGTGCAAGAAACTGATCCTTATTTACACCATTACCTGTAATCCAGAGTCTTAGGCAAGGGGGAAATCTGATTATTTTCCATGTCTTGAACTGATTCTTTCGGACAGTTCGTTTCAATAAACTGGTTCAGTTCACTAGTTTGTTTACATAACCACGCAATGATGTATTGCACCCAGAAATGATGTGAAACGTGAATGTTTTTCATGTCTAGAACATATAAAGTGAATAAACTAGTGTTCATCAGTTCACCTTTTCACATAAATCATGAGAAACCATAAAAACTTTCATTTCACCCTTGCATTCAAGTGTTCGGTTAACACGTGTTCATATCAGCGGCTCATCGGTCTTTGGTCCGAGTCGAACTGTTTCCTCAGTTCGGTGACTGTTGGAGGAACTGGAGCTCTGAATGAGTTCATTCATCATAGGATCAGATACGCCAGTATATTGACTCATTTCGAGTCAGAGTGACTGTCACACATCTAAAAGTGAGTTTTGATTGAGTAACTTGTAGATCAGTGCTGCTTGAGCCACAAACTGTTTCAGATGATTCAGTCTGATTTGGTGAACTAATTCATCTAGTTCACTAAAAAGAACCGGTTCAAAAGAATGATTCGTTTGAGAACCAGACATCACTCCGGACCGTTTGCCTGAGGCTTTGGATTACAGGTAATAATGCTGTAAATAACATTCAGTTTCTTGCACAGACCGATTGTTTCGCTTCATAAGACCTTAATTTGTCGCTAGGAGCCACGTGTTCCTTGACTTGCTTTTTTGACTCTCAAAGTGACGGTAGCCATTGACTTGCATTATATGAATCACCAAGGACCACGGTTTCAGCTAAACATCATCTTTATTGTTCTACTAATGAGGAAAAAAGTCACCTACATCTTGGATGGCCTGAGGTTGAGTAAATGAGCAGCAAATGTTCATTATTGCATGAACTTAGAACCTAGTGGTCTGCCAAATTGGATGGTATTTTAAGGCATCATAACATTAAACTTCAGCCAAAGTCTCATAATGTTTCAAATGATTTAGATTTCCAGTTAGGATGCTGCCTTAGAAGATGCCGCCTCTGTGGGCAGTAGACAGAGTGAACTAGTGACTCTAGCTTCAGTCCCGTCTGTACACCTGTTTCACATCACAGAATGTCATCACACAGATGCTTTGTGTGTCAGTCATTGTTTGGAATGGAAAATACCTGGATGGGTCTCATGAGTCTGATTCACTCTCGACCTCTCAACCAGCGCATGGCAGAGACGGGATGTTCATCAACAAGTTCATCAACAGTTCCTCTAAGCTCTGTCTCTGTGTGTTAATGACTAATTTAAAAAGCTTCCTGTTTCTTGTTTTAGAGATGACCGTATTCAGTCATCACTCATATTCCAGCTGAATCCTTTATGAACTTCATTTTTACTCCCCCACAGCATGAACCATAAAACATCCACCACCCACTCTGATATGACTAAGAACTATAAAAGAGTCCCCATGTAAAATTCATCCAATAGCATCCGACGTTCAGAAAGGGCCCACAGTTCTCAAAGTTCATTCGCTGATTTTCACAAGTGAACTTCCTGTTAAGATTAAATGTATGTTTTAGTTTTATTCCTTCATGCACATGCAAACATTACTCATAATGTTAATTAGTGAACATTTAAGCTTGTAAAATATCAGGTGTACTTTGACCTAATGGTTGATTAAGTGACATCATAAAGCAAAGATATTACTGGATTGTGAAGATCAAAAAAGTTTTAAAGATTCCATTAAATGGTTTAGCATAGTAAAACAGGAAACTAGGACATGATTACACTATTACAAAATATATATAAAAATATTTAACATTTATATTACACTGTATCATTCAAATGTTTGGGCTAGTAAGATTTTTTGGAAAGAAGTCTCTTCTGCTCACCAAGGCTGCATTTATTTGATCAAAAATACAGGAAAATCAGTAATATTGTGAAAAATTATTTAAATAACTTTTCTTTTTGAATATGTTTAAAAATGTAATTTATTATTGTGATGCACAGCTGAATTTTCAGCATGATTACTCCAGTCTTCAGTGTCACATGATCTTCAGAAATCATTCTAATATGCTGATTTGCTGCTCAAGAAACATTTCTGATTATTATCAATGTTGAAAACAGTTGTGCTGCCCAGTATTATAGTGGAAACTGTGATAGATTTTTAATAGCCTTTAATTAACATTACAGATCAGCAAAGAAAGAAAGGAAGGGGTAAAAAAAAAAAAAAGCTGATAACTTGTGGCTTAAATGAATACAATGTGGATGATTTCCAAAATAAATTCAAGCCTATTCCTTTGCAACTGGTTGACTGTTAAGAAAGGAAAAAAGGTATTTAAAAAAAAAAAAATTATATTGTGTGTGTGTTAAATTTGTATTATTTTATTATTGGTTATTTTGCATATCTACAAAAAACATATTTTGTCTAGAGCACACTATAGCATACGGAACACCTCAAAGATATGAAACATGGGCTAAAGGTCACAAAATGTTTGAATGGAGGGTTATTTGAGGATAAAGATGTCTCAGAGCCTTGTTTGAAGACTGTAGTGTTTAGGATGGTCTGCGTGAGCTGAATGACAGATCTCGGTTTGAGGAAACTGTGCTGCATGTAAACAGAATGGGAATGTCAGATCTCATGATTAGACTCGAGATGCTTCTTAATACTGTAATTATAAAGGAAAGTGAATAGCTAGAATTTATTATCAGGAAGACTTCCTTGTTTATATAAACCCGTTCACCTCAACTGACTCGCAAAACACAGACTGGAACAGATCAGATGATTGAGCAGGAAACAATTAAGAGCCTCTTACTGTAATGCCTGCACATCTTTGATGTCTGATATTCTGCGGTATGTGCAGATTAGCCAATCACAGCACAGCACATTTGCATATGGATGTTTACAAAAACAGTTTTGGTATTTTTTTTTTGAATAAAAAGACAATTCCTGAGATGCAAAACTGGGATTGTGTCTTAAAGGCAGTTGTGTTTTACTTTATTGCATTGGCAGATATTCACGATGAAAGTCTTTTAAGGATGTTCAGGTATTTTTTCCTGGAAAACATGACAAATATAGCCGTGGATTGGAGAAAGGGTGGTAATGATCAGGGGTATTTTGGTGAAAGAAACTTGAACATAAGTGGACTTCAGGGAGAGAATAAAGTGCTGTGAATGTGTAAAATAGAGACTCTTTGAAGAGTGAAGACAGAGCAGTATGTGTGTGCTCCGCTGGAGCGCTTCACTCCCAGCATGCCGTGCAGGCGTGCATTATTCAGCAGGTTGTCATGGCGATGGGCACCTCTGAGTTTTGGGCTTCATGAGGGAGGAGCTGGACAGCTGGTGGATGGAGACAGCTGCGTCATGGATTCCCCTCATTTACAGAAGTAGTGTGTGTGTGTGTGTGTGTGTGTGCGCACGCATATATAAGTGTGTGTGTTTGACGGGTGTGAGCCCCTCCCATTTTGTTGGATTTAGTGGACTTCATACTATGGACTTTTTTTTTTTTAATATAATATTAATCTTTATTTCATTATTTATTTATAAATCCGTGTGTGTGTGTGTATATGTACAGTACAGGTCAAAAGTTTGGAAACATTACTATTTGTAATGTTTTTGAAAGAAGTCTCTTCTGCTCATCAAGCCTGCATTTGTTTGATCAAAAATACAGAAGAAAAACAGTAATCTTGCAAAATGTTATTACAATATAACATAATGGTTTCTGTTTTAATATACTTTAAAATATAATTTATTTCTGTGATTCAAAGCTGAATTTCCATCAGCCATTACTCCAGTCTAAAGTGTCACATGATCCTTCAGAAATCATTCTAATATGCTGATTTATTATCAGTGCTGGAAACTGTTGAGCTGCTTAATATTTTTTTGGAACCTGTGATATTTTTTTTCAGGATTCTTTGATGAATAAAAAGTTAAAAAGAAGGGCATTTATTTAAAACAGAAATCTTTTCTACCAATATACACTACCGTTCAAAAGGTTGGGGTCAGTAAATTTTTATTCTTTCTTTTATTGAAAGAAATTAAAACTTTTATTCAGCAAAGATGTGTTAAATTGATAAGAAGTGATAGCAAAGATTTATATTGTTAGAAAAGATTTCTATTTTGAATAAATGCTGTTCTTTTTAATCTTTTATTCATCAAAGAATCCTGAAAAAAGTATCGCAGTTTCCAAAAAAATATTTGGCAGCACAACTGTTTCCAACATTGATAATTCTAATAATAAATCAGCATATTAGAATGATTTCTGAAGGATCATGTGACACTTTAGACTGGAGTAATGGCTGATGGAAATTCAGCTTTGAATCACAGAAATAAATTATATTTTAAAGTATATTAAAACAGAAACCATTATGTTATATTGTAATAACATTTTGCAAGATTACTGTTTTTCTTCTGTATTTTTGATCAAATAAATGCAGGCTTGATGAGCAGAAGAGACTTCTTTCAAAAACATTACAAATAGTAATGTTTCCAAACTTTTGACCTGTACTGTATATATATGTGTATATATATATATACATACATACATACATACATACACACACACACACACACACACACACACATATATATATATATATATATATATATATATATACACACATATATACATACACACACACACACACATACATAATTATGGCGGTATATAGTGCTTTATAAGTAATGTAAGTTTAGGGTACATCAATATTTATTTTTATTTATAAAAGCAAAAATAAGTATATGGGTATATCAGTTTTCGTTTATCTAAAATTATTTTTATTTATTTATATATAAAAGCATTATAAGTGTATATCAGTAGTGATTTTGTATATTTTTTAATCCATGTAGGCCTATTTGTTTGTTTATTAATTCATAAAAGTAAAATATCAAAAGTAAAGTACACATCACGTTTATTTATTTAAATGCAATTATAAGTATGGCATATCAGTAGTAATTTTATTTTATTTAGCCTATTTATTTATTTATGAAATCAATATAAGCATATGGTACATCAGTATTTATTTATTTATAAAAACAAAACAAGCATATGGTATATTAGTATTTTTTTTTTGCCTAAAAGTATTTATTTATTTATTTGTTTGTTTGTTTAAAGCGATATAAGTCTACATATCAGTAGTGATTTTATTTATTTGTTTGTTTATTTATTTTTTAAAGCAAAATAAGTTCATAGTGCATCATCCATCCGTCCGTCCGTATTTATTTTTAAAAGCGATAGTATATAATCTGGTATCTCCTCATTTAGATGTGTGTGTGTGTGTGTGTGGTTCAGGTAAACCCTTATGGTGACAAAATGTCCCCACAAAGATGGCAATATCTGAAATCCTTGTCCTTGACTTTTTTTTCCCCATGTGGAAACAAGCTTATAAATCATACAGAATGAAGTGTTTTAAAAATATAAAAATGCAGAAAGTTTCCTGTAAGGTGTAGGGCAATAGAAAATACGGTTTGTACAGTATGAAAACCATTACGCCTATGGAGTGTCCCCAAAAAGCATGGAAACCCAGTGTGTGTGTGTGTGTGTGTGGACTTTCTGTTTGCACTGAAGATCCAGTGAGCATCACAGCTCGGTCTGTCCGACTCACACCAGTAACTCAAAGGTGTCACACAGATCCGCTCTTTCCATTGTCTCGTATTTCTTTCTCTCTTTTTCAGAGTGTAAGATCACTCCCTGGGCGTTCTGCTCTTAATGGTTATCACATGATAGAACGGGATTGTGTGCTGAAGTCATCGGCAGGTCTGCCATCTCTCCTCAGCTTTCATTGGCCGTGTGATAGTTATATAAACCACACCTTGTTCACCTGCTAGTCTCAGCCATAACAATCCTGCTGAAATCTTCCAACCGTCTGAAATCACAGTTTGGCTCAGAGGTTTGTGCACGTTATTGATGGTCTGTAAGCAGGTAAATGCTTGAGTATTGTTCTGTAGAGCTGATATGGAGCCAGTTCTCTCATCTCTACCAGGTTGAGTTGAATGCATGTTTGGTTGAGCCGCCAAACAGGTGTGCATGAGCGCTTGGAGATGTTTTGGGGCTGACGTGCTGTTCTCCAACTATGATTGGTGGGAAATCTGTTAGTCCGTGCCAGG
The DNA here is from genome assembly GCA_021397915.2 of Tor tambroides. NCBI lineage: Eukaryota > Metazoa > Chordata > Actinopteri > Cypriniformes > Cyprinidae > Tor > Tor tambroides. The sequence goes on along the minus strand of JAFVLL020007145.1, from coordinate 33,725 downwards.
TCATTCTTCAGTCAGATGCCCATCCATCACTCGCACACCCAGCATTCCCTGCAGTCCGCACCGTACTCACACACTCATGCTTATCCACTTAAAAACGATGGAGCCTGCCCAGTGCATTGTGGGATAGCCTGTCTGGAGCACTTTATCTGCTTTTCCCCTTGATCTCTGCTCAAGAGTGCTGTAAAATCCTCCATCTGCAGACCTCTGAAGCCGTTTTTACATTCGATCGAACGCTCCGATTTGTCCTGTGAGGTCGCGCTCTCGGCCCGTTCCAGGCATGTTTTGAATTTTTATGGATGTGGTGTAGCTCGTTTTGATGTACGATAACAGTATGATGTGAAATAACCAGTTTATCAGCAGTCATCTTAAAATGTCTCAACTTGCATTTGCACACCCTGAATATTTCACACCAATTAAGTGATCTGTCAAAAAACATCCTGCAGGGAATCCAACGGATATTCAAACTTGTTTTCTTCCTGATTTCACCTCTGTTTTTCCTGTATACTCACAGAACTGAGTGATATAGCTTTATTTCTATTATATATATATATAATAGAAATAAAGCTATATCACTCACTTCTGTAATTATACAGGAAAAATACTGTGAGTATATATATATATTCAGATTTACATCTATATATTCAGAATTATAACTATATATTCAGATTTACTTCTATATATTCAGACTTAAGTATATATTCAGATTTACATTTATATATTTACAATTTACATTTATATATTCAGATTTAGAACTATATATTCAGATTTACGTCTATATATTCACAATTTACATTTATATATTCAGATTTACATTTATATATTCAGAATTATAACTATATATTCAGATTTACATTTATATATTCAGGCTTATAACTATATATTCAGATTTACATTTATATATTCAGAATCATAACTATCATAACTGAATCATAATCATAACTGAATATAAAGCTATATCACTCAGTTCTGTGAGTATACAGGAAAAATACTGAGTGTATATATATATATATATATATATATATATATATATATATATAATAGTACAAATGTTAATCATAATTCCACACACATTTATAAATGACATTTTGAAAAAAAAAAACATGCTGAACAAATTGGTGAAACACAACTAATTTCAATGATGATTATTATTATTATTTTTTTTATATATATTTTTTGTTTTTGCATTAGATTGCATATTTTTATAATTACAGCACATTCTTTGTGATTTGGTGATCGCACTAAACCATATCGCATTCTCAGGAATTGGTAACATTAATTAAAAGTCTTAATGGCCAACTGGAGCGTTTCATACTCGCCAACACTGATTTTACTTGATTAGCACTTGGCAAGTGTTAATTTTAGACCCTGTATATGATATTATTGTTACTATTATAGTTTTTTAATGAATTAAAACACATTCCAAAGATTAAGGATTGTGCATCTTCAAGCAACACATAGCAGTGGTGTTTCTTTCCTGAATGAATCAGTGTTTTTGAACGAATCGTTGAATGAATAAATCAATGACTCACTCATTAAGATTAAGTTAATTCCCGGCACCTACTGGCGTGTCGATGTAACCTGCAGAAAGAATCACTGAAAATTGAATCTGTTTCATCTATTATCATTTAGGCTGACAGGAAGAATGATATTTAATCATCTTCATTTATATCAGGGATAGGCAAATTCGGTCCTGGAGGGCCGGTGTCCTGCAGAGTTTAGCTCCAACCTTAATCAAACACACCTGCCTGTAACTTTCTAATGATCCTGAAGACACTGATTAGCTTCTTCAGGTGTGTTTGATTAGGGTTGGAGCTAAACTCTGCAGGACACCGGCCCTCCAGGACCGAATTTGCCTATCCCTGATTTATATGCACAAGTATAAATTTGCATAGCAGCAATAAAAACCTATGAATATATTTTTATGGAAACTTCAAAAATCAGTGTGAATCGTTTGGTTTAAACCATTTCATACTAGGTTGCACAAAACGTTTTGTGTTTCTTTGTCTGTCTTTGGTCTGTTTCTCTGCTTTCAGCGCTATACCTGATACCTGTGTGCCTCTTGTAAAGCAGCAGAGGTGGAGTCGAGCCGGTGGGGGTTTGATGAATAATAGAAAGGCCTATTCTACCACAGGCTATGCATTGTTCTCATTTCACTCCTAAATCTCTCTCAAGCTCCCACAACACACCTGAAAGTTCATAGACAGCTTGTTTTTGTTTTACATATTTAAACATTTTATTTATTTTTATTTTATATATTTATTTTCTTATATGTTTATATATATGTATATGTGTGTATTTTGTGTTTATTATATTTATTTTATATGTATTTTTATTTTATTTTTAAATATTAATTTTTATTTTTTTGTTGAATATTTGTATTTAATATATTTTTAAATTTAATATTTATACATTTACGCAATACATATACACAATATTTATACATTTATACATATTTACATTTTTTATATTTAAACATTTATTTGAGTAAAAATGAAATTAATCATGTTTGCAAAGGCAAGTATTACTATTAAGTATGAGGAGAGGTGTGCATTAAATTGATGAAGTGATCAGATGTTCCGATTTTCACCTGGTGGATGATTAAAACAGGTCACACAAATAATTTAGCATCATACGGTGATGTTTCTATGTGCATTCGCCACTTGCATTTTCATGAAAAAATCTAGTTTTGTGAATCCAAAGGAATCCAAGGGTGGGACAGGGAATGTTTTGCACATGATGTCATGAGATTACAGCTCTTTGACAGGCCCTTCGAGAGAAAGCAGAGACTTTTAGTTGGCTTTGAGCGGAGATTTGAGCGCAAAGCAGTCTGGGAGACATGTGGTGTAACTACAGCGATGGGACTTACTTTTAGCTGACGTGTCTCCCATAAGCGCTCGTGACGTGATCATCATTTTGCTGTCTTTGGACTAAGCCCCGTTATGTGTTTTTGTACGTGTGCATGAGCCGCTGTCGTTTTTGTGATCAGGTTTTGTCTACATTAAGAGGACTAAATGCTCCCACGAGAACAGTAAAACCTGAAATCACCTGTATAGTAGTGAGCAGCTAATGCTTTCTTTGAGAAACGGAAACAGAAGTGAACAAGTAGTACGAAAGAGGAAAAATAAAAATCGATACTTATTATTTATAAAAGCAAAATAATTACATGGTATATCAGCAGCTATTTTCATTTATAAAGGCAAAATAAGTATGGTATATCAGTACTGATTATTTATTTATTTATTTTGAATATATTATTCAGTACTGATTATTTATTTATTAATTTGATTTGTTTATTTATAAAAGCAATATGGCACATCAGTATATATTATTTGCTTATTTTTTTCTTGTTAAAACAAAAAGTGTAGTATTTTAGTAGTGATTATTTGTTATTTATTAGAGCAGTAGAAGTATAAGATATATCATTATTTTATAAAATCAAAAATAAGTATGATACATCAGTATTTATTTAAATATTCACTTGAGTATTTTTATTTTTTTTAAATATCAGTGGAAAGTCTCATTTTACATGTGTATCTCTGTGTTTTAGAGATTTCCTGATTTATCTTACCATTGCGCTGCTCACTTTAGTTTACATTGCGTATGAACATTAAGTGATATTACACTCGATCTGCTCCATCGGCACTGGAGCCAAGAGTCCGGCTCTGCTGACATTACTGTCTGACAGACACACAGAGAGAGATTTATTTAAGAGGAGGAGCGGCCTGTAGAGCACGTGACCGCAGCACAGTCATCTCTGCCTTTGTGTTTATTATCATGATTGCTCATCGATATTATAAATAATACAAGACAGTAAGGTGAGAGAGTGGTTGCTTGAAGTGTTGATATTAGATGCAAACAATTTGAAGCTTTGCATCTGATAAAGTATAGGGTTTACTAGATATATACACTAAAAAATGTACCATATTAATTTTACAGAATTTTCTGTATTTGTTTATTTTTTACAGGTGTTTTACCTGTATTTTGAATTTTAGACATTTAGTTGTGCTTTAGAGTTCATGGAAATATCTGTCAAATTAATGGATAATGTCCTGGTAATGAGCTGCCTGTCATTTTTCTGTTATTTTTCAGATTTATTGTACAGTGTAGATATAAAAGTGTGCAGTAAGATGTTAAGGGTTGAAACAGAGATTTAAAGTCAGGGGTTTATATAGAGTTAGGGGATATTTTAGAGATTTGTAGAAATATAGAGTGTATATGTAAAGATATACTATGTTCAGATGTTTGGGGTTTGAAAGAAACCCTTCTTCTGCTCACCAAGGCAGCATTTATTTAATCCAAAATACAGTAAAAATGTGAAATTGTTACAAATTAAAATATTTTTTCCATGTGAATGAATTTAAAAAAAAAAAAAAATTCTTGTGAACAAAGCTGAATTTTCAGCATCATTCCTCCAGTCTTCAGTGTCACATGATCCTTCAGAAATCATTCTAATATGCTGATTTGCTGCTCAAGAAGCATTTCTGATTATTATCAATGTTGAAAACAGTTGTGCTGCTTCATATTTTTGTGGAAACTGTGATACATTTTATTCTTTTTTTGTTTTGAGTTCTTTTGAGTTCAAAAGAACTGCATTTATTTGAAACAGAAATCTTTTGTAACATTATACATGCCATTTTTGATCAATTTAATGCATCCTTGCTGAATAAAATTACAGATGCTCTGATATTATTCATTTATTTATTTATTTTTATTTTTTTATTTTTTTATTTTGCCTGATACCCATAAGCTGATAATTATTTTCATTTTGCAATTACTGAGAGTTATTTTCCTAACTCTATACACCATTCACATAGTGCATAGTTTACATTTAGTGCCCTAAAACTAAAGAAGAAAGAAAAAGAAATTTTTTGGCAACTTTGAGATTTTGCTGATTCTCACATTCTTAAACGTAAGCGTAAGTTCCTCGCAAATCTGGCAAACGCTTTCTATAATGTTCCATCAGAGGCTTTCAGCTGCTCTTAAAGCAAATCTCAAATTTCTACACTATGCATTTAAACACAATTTAACGGACTCAGTTTTCACTGGCTTTAGTCATAGAGAGAGATGGTATAGTTGAATAGTTGCATCGCTGCAGTCCGACAGGCAAGAATTACCCATGAGTCACAGTATCGATCTGAGATCCAGAGCCCATCTCACCGCACTCAGCAGCAGCGAGCTGAAGGAGAACCGTCAGCCAGAAGCTGATCAATGAAATCGACCTGCCAGACACTGTCTTTAGAGTTTCTTACAGGCCGTCCAGTTAGTCAACTTCCAGAATGTGCGTCCCGTGAAGCGAACATCTATATCTGACCCTGGACACAAAACCAGTCGTAAGTAGCACTGGTATATTTGTAGCAATAGCCAACATTACATTGTATGGGTCAAAATTATTGATTTTTCTTTTATGCCAAAAATCATTAGGATATTAAGTAAAGATCATGTTCCATGAAGATATTTTGTAAATTTACTATGTGACCCTGGACCACAAAACCAGTCATAAGGGTCAATTTTTTGAAATTGAGATTTATACATCATCTGAATAAATAAGCTTTCTATTGATGTATGATTTGTTAGGATAGGACAATATTTGGCTGAGATACAACTATTTGAAAATCTGGAATCTGAGGGTGCAAAAAAATCTAAATATTGAGAAAATTGCTTTTAAAGTTGTCCAACTGAAGTCCTTAGCAACACATTACTAATCAAAAATTAAGTTTTGATATATTTACGGTAGGAAATTTACAAAATATCTTCATGGAACATGATCTCTACTTAATATCCTAATGATTTTTGGCATAAAAGAAAAATGGATAATTTTGACCCATACAATGTATTTTTGGCTATTGCTACAAATATACCCATGCTACTTATGACTGCTTTTGTGGTCCAGGGTCACACATCAAAACTTAATTTTTGATCAGTAATATGCATTCCTAAGAACTTCATTTGGACAACTTTAAAAGGCGATTTTCTCAATATTTAGATTTTTTTGCACCCTCAGGTTCCAGATTTTCAAATAATTGTATCTCAGCCAAATATTGTCCTATCCTAACAAACCATCATCAAAGGAAAGCTTATTTATTCAGCTTAATCAATTTAAATTTCAAAAAATTGACCCTTATGACTGGTTTTGTGGTCCAGGGTCACATATAATCCCCTCCCCCTCATCTTCAGGGTCCCGTAGAGACACTCCCATCCCCAAAAAAATAGATGCTATTGTCTCTCTTTCTCGTCTCCCAGAGGACTCTGCAAGCAAGACGTCCGTATGTTCCTTAAACTAACATTTCAGCGGGGGTCTTGTCAGTAATGTCTCTCAGAGGGAGCGGCGCGTCTCATAGATTATGCGGGTGCGTTTGAGGCCTGCCGCCCCTCCCAGCGTCCCGTCTGGATGCTGGAAGGATGATGGGATATAAATTGAAGTTTTATGGCTCCCCTGAAGTGTGTACTTCCTGTTTCCTGTGTTGTTTTTTTGTAATGGCGTGTTCGTTTGGTTAAAATGCATCCGCCGGGGGAGTAAATGCAAATGCAGTTTGGAGGTTGTCAGTGGAGGATTGTGAGCCAAACGTGTTTAGAAACCAAACCCGTAAATCGAATTAAAACTGAAATCGTGATGTGGATTAGCGCGATTATCAAATCATGCATTTGGGAGTGCAACATGCGCCAACCACCTTGCCAAACTTGTAATGAGAAGCGCTTCTAAACTGGCCGTGTGACTGTGAACAAAAGAGAAGCTTTAAAGGGTCTGTGCGGTTTTAAAATAAAAGCTTGATGGCTTAATACATAGAAATTAAGAGAGCAATAAATAATGTGCTGTAATTTTAATGTTGTACTTTAAATGTTGTTGTTGTTGAACTTTTCTTAAATACTGTTTTATTTTATAGTGAGGTATAATAATATTAATATTAATAATAGTAATAATAATAATATCAATTAGTAATTTAAGTAATAAATATTTAATAGTAATATTTCCTATTCTGTTTAAAACTTTAAAAATATTTAATTTTAAATTATATTATAAATTTATAATTAAATATAATTTAAAATTATATTTATAAATTATAATTTAAACAATTTATTTAATTATTATTATTATTATTATTATTATTGTTGTTGCTGTATTTTTCATAAATGCTTAATTTTTTTAGTGAAGTATTAATAATAATTAATAATTAATTAGTAATATTTCATATTTTGTGTAAAAAAAAAAGAAAGAAAAAAAAGCTTAATTAAAACTTAGCCTATTTATCAATACTACTACTACTACTACTTTTTATTTAAAAACACTTTTTTACTCAGTTGTGCAGTCATACATTTAAATGTTGATTTTGGGGACATTTTTGCGATAAACAATTTCGGTATTGCGTTCGATCTCCAATCTGGGGCTAAAGCAAAACTAGCTGAGAACCACTGATCCAGACTACATTTGTTGCGCGTGTTTTTGTGTGTGCCTTCTTAGCGATATTATTTGCCACAAAGTGAGATCATCTGATAAAACCTCCTTTTAAAACATCCGGGAATGTCTTCAAACTACATATAAATAAAGCTAATTCTTTTTAAAAATTCTAAAAATGCTGTAAGTTTTCAGTTAGGGTAAGGTTGTAGTGTTTCTAATTATCTTTATATAGAAGCAAAAGACTATGGAAAGTTAAGAACGGCAGACATATTGAGAGTCTGTGATTCAGGCATGATGGATGAAGTCTCCCTCCATCCTCCTTGAGATGTTTCCATGGTCACCACGAGGAGAAAACTGGATGATGGACTGTGTTTATTTGTGTGATTGCATGTTATGCCCAAGTTTATCCAACACTAATCCGCCAGTCCAAGACTAATCCAAGAGCTAAGCCAATTTGAACCATTCTGATAATGGTGAGTTTGAGTGTCGTTGCAGTCACTGATGGAGTCTCCTGCTCAGATCTGAGTGTCGTGGGTCGTGGTTTAATTCTCTCTCTCTCTGTCTGTTGATTTATATGTAAATTGGCCGTGCTTCTTCAGGACCATCTGCTGTTTTTGGGCTCGGGCCTCGGCAGCATCACGACTCCAGGGATTGGATGATCTCTGTGTTTCCGCTACACACGCGCTTTGATCTATTAACCTGAACCCTAAAATTAGATTTTATTAGAAGCTGATTTACTCCATTTAGAAGTTGTTTTGCAATTGTACACATCCCCGGACGCCCCCAAAGACACATTTAGCTCGCTTACGTCATTCTCCACTACATTGCAGGCATAATAAAGCACTCTTCTCAACAAAATTCCTCCAGGTCTTGTAAGTTCTTTGTCTTCCCAGCATGCTCTGCACATTCAAGCTCTTTATTCATGTCTGTATGATGTTTAATCCAGCTTTATTTTTCAAGATAACTGAAGATTATCATGATTATTGATTCTTAGGGAGGAAACACATAATATTAGCAACCAAAATGTAAACTTAGGAATGAAATGTTTAAATCCAGTTTTTTTTTCTTATGGATTCAAAGTAAATGTCTATTATGCAGATTTATCTTGGCAGCAGTAATTAAAAATATTTTAATTTTTTTTTAAATTATTTACATTTTTTTAAAATAATATTATTTAAAATGTTTGTAGCATTTAAATATTAATGTTTTAAAATTAATTAAAATATTTTAAAATTTCTTAAATATTTTTGAAATAATATTTTATTTTCTGCCTCTTGATTATTATTTTTTTTAATATCGCAGATTTTACAAACTTGGGAACGATCTATTATACAAAATATATTCTGTATATGACAGCAAGATTTCATAACATTTTCAGAAAGCTATAAATATTTAACTGTTCCAATATGACAGTTTAAGCTTTGAGTTGCATGGTATGTGCATTGATTAAAAAAAAACAAAAAAAACAAACAATTTTTTTATATAAATATATTTAAAATATTTAAAAATATATTTTTTAATTGATGAAAATATTTTAATATATTATATTATAATATTTTATTTATTTGTTTGTTTAGTTATGCCAACTTGGGAACAATCTATTATGCATCATTTTAAAAGTTCATATGTGCAATTTGCTTGTCCTCCAAGATTATATGTTTTTAAGAAATACCAGCAAATTCCACCTGAAAACTGAGTTCAGTATTCCTGTGTGTCTTGGGAATAATTCAGCATATTTAGGAGCTGCAGCGCTTTGCTTTTTTAAAATATGATAAAATATACACTTAAAGTGTCTGGCTGCACCCCACCCTGTGTAGATCATTAGCATGTACATAAAGCTGCAACACTGTTCTCCGTCTGTAACACGACCCCCTCCAACGTCCGCCGGCACTGTTATGATCGTCTCTCATGGTTTTAATAGATGCCTGGCTGTGCGTGCGCACACACACATGCATTGCTCATTCTCACATCATCTGTCTTTGAACATCAGAATGTGTAATTATTTTGTCTGGAGGGTGTGTGTGCATGTGTGTGTGTGTGTGTGTGTGTGTGTGTGCATGTTGAAGATGACTGGATGTCCTGCTACCCAGTTTAACCCTGGGAGAGCGCGTGTCCTCCTGGGGAGATGTGAAGCGTCATGTCCTGCTGGGCCTGAGAGTGTTTTTAAAGCTGGATCTCCAGGGAACGACAGACTGCTAGAGTTTTGAAGCCACTGAACCCAGAGTTTGATTGGCCATGTGAAATATTCTGTGCATGACAGTGAGATTTCATGCAGTTTTCAGAAAGCTATAAATATTTAACTGCTCCAATATCACATAGTTTAAGCTTTGAGTTGCATGTCATATGCATCGATTGAAACCTCAGCCGATCTTCTACACTGAGAAAAAATTTGGTGTTGACACTGTTTTCTCTCAGAAATTGCTGGCAAATTTCACAAACAATTACAAAGGCAAGAAACGCATTGAATTGAATGTAAACTTTTGAAGTAGAAAAACTGAAATAGTATTTTCCTGTAAAATACACTCTTAGAGAAATGTTCTTTTTCAGTGTAGTTTGGTTTGTTCAGATCAGTTGTTGATGTGTAAAAAAGATTTAGATGAGTTCTTCATCAGATTTGGAGAAATGTAGCATTCCATCACTTACTCAGCAATGGATCCTCTGCAGTGAATGGGTGCCGTCAGAATGAGAGTCCAAACAGCTGATAAAAACATCACAATAATCCACAAGTAATCCACACCACTCCAGTCCATCAGTTAACATCTTGAGAAGAGAAAAGCTGTGTGATTGTAAGAAACAAATCCATTGAGATATTTTTAACTTGCTTCAAGCTTAAATACGAGTCCTTTATCCATAATAACGCTTTCTCCAGTGAAAAAGTCATCTGGTCTGAATCAGGAGAGAAATCTGCACAGATCAAGAACCGTTTGCAAACTAAAACAGTCCAATGCAAATGTCTAAACAAATGTGTGTGTGGATTTTGATGTGAGAAACAACAGGAGGTGGACTTTTTCAATGGAGGAAGAGTTATTATTGATTATAGACTACAATATTTTGACCAAAAGCAATGGTTTGAAGTTAAAATGTTTTGATGGATTTGTTTCTTACAAACACAGCTTCTGGATTCACTAGATATTAATTGATGAACTGGAGTGGTGTGGATCACTTGTGTATTATAGTGATGTTTTTATCAGCTGTTTGGACTCTCATTCTGACGGCACCCATTCACTGCAGAGCATCCATTGCCGAGCAAGTGATGTGATGCTAAATTTCTCCAAATCTGATGAAGAAACAAACTCATCTACTTCTTGGATGGCCTGAGAGTCAGGACGTTTTCAGGAAACTTTAATTTTTGGGTGAACTATTCCTTTAGATTTTGCCCACACTCCTCAGCATTTTGATGAAAGACTGAAAACAAACATTTGTATTTTCCTTCCAATAATGTTTGGTGATCAATTGTGCAGAATAAGACCAGGAACATTTATTAGGAAATTTCAGAGTCGAGTGTTTGGACATCAGACAGACGTTCAGATGAGTTTCTCTGAGGTACAACAGAAGGACGTGTGAACGCCTGCGTCAGACGAGAGAGACGGGTTTATTTCATTTATATGGAATGTCTTCACTGGAAGAAAACTGCATAAAAAGTAGGCTGTGTCTCAGACTGAACGCCCATGCATGCGCCTTGCATATTGCCTAAAATAATAAATGCAAATTGGACGCAAATATTGCTATGCGCCATGCACAAGATGCAGACTGGATTGATGCATTTAGTATTTTTGAGGAAGAACTAACTACAGGATTTTATCAAGTTTGCAAGATTGATGTCACGAGTTTATTCGAGGTATTTAGTAGCTTTGTTTTCTGAATTATGTCCATGAAAGACAGGAATTCTGGTTACAAACTCTGCACACATTTTACTATTTTTTAACAGTTTTATTCTGTTCAGACAGACATTTTTTTTTCACATGTCAGTCTATTATTGTGACATCAGCTATAAACTCACCCTTGAATGGGATGTTAAAAACATGTCAAAGCTGATTGGCCGCTTGGCATGTCAATCAAATGCTCTCATTCTGTTAAAGTTTGGTTGCGTGAGACTGTCAATTTTTATCCAAATAAAACTATTAAAAATTTGTTTCAGTAAGTGAAAAAAAAAAACATTCACTTGAAATACTAAAATTACTTTTCATTGTCTTACTTGCAAGTTTACTAGCAATTTGAGTGAAAATTGTTTCTAGATCAAATAAAAGTGACAAAAGCACAAATGAAAATAGCTAAAACCTAAATTAAAAGTAAAATTAAAATGAAAAAATGGTAATATAAAAATAAAATCTTATTCAAAATATTATTAAATACTTTATAAATAACACTAGGTATTAAAACTTTTAAAAAGGGTTTAATAGCAGAAGCAATAATATTAATAGTCTTAGACATGTTAGCAAAATGAATATAGTTTTGTGTTTCTGACGTGTGAATGTTTAAAGATGCTTTCAGTGTAATTTTAGTCTCAGGATCAGACATCTTGTGTCTATCCACACCCTCTCACGCGTCTTTGTTTGCTATAATTTTCTTAACACCAGCTTGAACACGAGATTAAACCGCGTGTGTGCCAGTTCTGTCTCTGCGTGGCTTCACGGAGGTAATGAAAAGCTGTTTCTGGCCTGGCGTTGCAGGCCGTTTCACGCAGCTGGAGGCAAATTAACCTACATGTCGGGGAAAGATTTCCCAAACCTGTCAGCTGATTCCAACGAATGTCACAACACCAGCGTTTAATTAGCGTGAGGCAGGAGTTATCAGAAACCTGTGTTTCTAGGAGTCTATCAAGAAGAGCCCAGAATTACATGCTCAAACCGGACCCGCTTGACAAGGCGAATCCATAAATTCACATTTCCTACATTTATAGCAGCGGCTATTTTAATAGCTGTGCTTCCGTCACTCCTCGCTCTGTTACACCTCCAGAGAGACGAGAGCTATTCTTATCCTGATGAATGATGCTTTGTTCTGTGTGATCTCACTTGAGCTCAGAAAACCCCACCTCATCTCTGTCAGCATGTTGTTTTAGGATTATTTATTTAGGACCGGAGTATTTATTCATATTTTGAATTAGATTTTATTTTCATATTTTGTTTTTATTTTAATGTCAGTTTAAAATGTAATAATTTTATGTCCTGTCATTTTTAATATTTCTGTTTTGCTTTAATTTTTGTATATTTTTTAAGTTTTTAATCTAATATTTTATTTCAGATTTATTTCAATTAATGAAATCTTTATTAAATAATTTTAATTAACTATAATGACACTGACTGCACAATAAACTGATAAAAAATACCAGTTTATTTGTTTAGAGACATTGCTAATTAAGTTGTAGTTTTTAATTTTAACTGGCATTTGTTTAATAGAATGAAGAGAATCATATATCTGCAATTTTTTGTTTTTCTGCCATGAGTTTATCTGCCAATTCTGATTGTTTTTTGCAATTTTTATGGAGTTGACAGAATTGTGATATAAAATTATAATTGTGAGAAACTCAGATTCACAAGAAAAAGTGAGAATTCTGAGTTTACATCTCGCAGTTCAACTATTTTAATTGCATAATTGTAATTGCAACTTTTTAATCTCGACATTTATTGCAGTTGTAAGTTTATATCTCACAGTTCTGACTTTATATATCAGAACTGCAAGAAAAAAAGTCAGAATTTAGAGATTTACATTTGGCAATTCAGCTTTTTAAATTGCATAATTGTAATTGTGACACTCACAATTCTGACTTTTTCTTGCAATTGCCAGTTAGTAGTTTTGACTTTGTCTCAAAATTGTGAGGGGAAAAAAGTCAGTTACCTTTTTTATTTTTTGCATTCAGTAGCGGAACCAAGTTTCCATTAGTTTTAGAGTGGGAAAGATGTTTTTAAAGGGTTAAGCAGGTGGGATTTGTGCATCAGCATCATTTAGCCTGTTTCCAGTCATTATTGCGATTAAAATAAAATGTTAGAATTGGAGCTGCTCACCGTAGCTGCAGTTGGCCTGTAGACATGAAAACCAGCAGTAATTGTGCCAGTGTTGAGTGTTTGAAGGATGCTGCAGCCAGGTGAGGATAAGACAGTGAAACACTGTCAAGATCAGTGACAAACCACACTGATGATATCTGATGTCTCGCCGGTACGTCACAGGACAGCCATCAGGTGTTTATCATGTCATTTAAGTGTAGACGACCTGATAAACAGAGCGCTGACTCACAGGTACACGCTAGATCTACTTCTTATGGTGTGTGTTTGGTGGTTTTCAGGTCTCAGAACTTGTTTCTGGTTTTTGCATATGCTCTTTGAGACAATGAAGGGGAACACGCACGTTCAGCTGTGAATGAAGCCCTTTGTTTACTTGAATGAAAAGCACCTGAGGTTTGTTAGACGTGTGTATGTGTGTGTGTGCGCGTGTGTGCGTGCTGAGGTCAGTTTAATTACCAGAGACCAGACCAAAGTCCCAAAGACTTCGTCACTTCCTCATTCCTGCTGTTTCACTGTCTTTGTCTCTAAAACTCTTGTGTTTTGGTGATTTTAAAGTAATTGTGACTTTATATCTCACAGTGCGGCTCACAATAGCAGCTCAGTTTCTCATAATTGCTTTAAATCTCTGTGACTTTTTCTTATTATAAACTATTTTATCCTTTTTTGTAATTTTCTTTAGTTGGGTTTAGGGTGTTTATTCACTCATATTCTATTTTTTTTATTTTTCTTTCTTTCTTTCTTTCTTTCTTTCTTTCTTTCTCCTCATTCATTCATTCATTCATTCATTCATTCATTCATTCATTCACCCATCCATTTATTTTTAGCTATTTTTTATTAATTCTTTTTAATTTATCTATTTATGCCATCCTTTTTTATTTACCTATTAACTGATTTCATTTATTTTTTGTTTTGTTTTCTTTTGATTTATCCATCCATGCATCATCCATCCATTTATTTTATCTATTTATTTGTTTCTTCTTTTTTATGTATATATTTATTTATTTTATTTGATTTATTTACTCATTTGTCTCTTTATTCTTTTTATTTACCTATTTATCAATCTATTGTTTTTTTATGTATTAGTTAACTAATTTTTTATTTTTTTATAATTAACTAATTTTTTAAACCAATTTTTATTCCTTTTACGTAGGACCTAGATGTGTGCATGTGTTTTTAGTCACATCTTTTTGTAGACACGTTTATCAGCAGATGAACTTTAACACCTTGACTCTGTATTTAGTTTAACTAAGGCGTGTGTGTGTGTTCCTGATAAAAGAGACCACAGTGATGACAGACCTGTGCTAAATGTGACGGCACTGTCTGAAATGTGAGTCTGCATGGGCGTTGTGTGTGTGTGTGTGTCTCTTTGTGTGTGGGTCAGGTTTTGACTATTGTGAGGACTAAAAGGGTAGTTCAACCTGAAATCAGCTACGTTAAGGGAGACAGATTTCAGGAGAATATAAAACTGCAGAAAGGTTTGTGTGAGGGTTACATGTAGGGTTAGGCAATCATTAGCTCAGTGTAAAACATAGAAGTGATAGAAAAGGGTTTCACACAACAGATCCTGTCACTCTCAAACAGTCGTTGACCAGCTGTGTGTGCCTGTGTTTAGTGTTACTGTGACTTTAACACATTCGTGTTGTATGTTTGTTTGCCCTGCTGCCTTTCTGATGTCTGTTTGCTCATGGCTGAAGTGTGTTTACAGGTAATACAGTTTCCTATTTGTATTATCTGTGTGTGTGTGTGTGTGTTTCTCAATCTCGACTATCATGTTACACCATTCATAGCCAGTCAGTCACAAATCAAACTCATAGTCTTTCCTGTTCACCTGTGACATCACATCTGGGAGGCCACAACCTCTTAAAACCAACACACACACACACACTCGCTCAGAGTCCGGCGGGATCCAGAGGTGTTGTTCTTACAGGAATCCTGCTGAGATTGAGTGTCAGTATGCTGGACGGTGTTTGGTGAGGTGAAGTTTTATTACAGACTATCGGCAGACGTGTATTTTATATTTATATGTCGGTGTGAATGATCTGACACAATCTGAGTGTTGAGATGTTCACTTGATGCAGGGCTTGACGCTTACCTTTTCCCCAAGGAGCACATGTGCTCCTAAGTCAAAAAATTTAGGAGCGCATTAAAAAAATTTAGGGGCGCATCTCAGTTGCTGTCATTAAATTGCATTATGCTGCTCTCTGTTGGCACTGATTGACTGATATTAATGTTGGCTGATAATAACAACTACTTCTACTAGAGCTGATAGTGACAGTTTTGTATGTAAAGATAAGGGTTGTGTTTGTTTTGTCAGTATCTGGTGCTTGTATTTGTCGTGACGCTGTTATCTCTGTGTCTTGTTTGGATTGTGTGCCTAGATTCGCATATTCAGAAGTAGTTGACACATAATTTGCCTATGAACATTTTTTGGTAAATGGCATAAAGATTTTAGGGTAGAGCTCACATTTACGTTTATTCATTTAGCAGAGGCTTTCATCCAGAGCGATTTGCCTTAGAGTCAAAAATTGTCATAGTATATACAATGCCAGGTTTAGTTTAAAAAAAATAAAATAAAAACATAAAATTAGTGGTGAAATGAAATGCAGAAAAGAAAGAAATAATAATAGTTGTATTTATTATTATTATATGAATGTTTTTGTTTAAGGAAAAGTGCATCTTAGTTATTGTAACTGGTCTCTGCCCCCCCGCCCGCCCATATACACAGTATACACACATATATTATGTAAACAAAAACTTTTATTTGGGATGCGATTAATCGCGATTAATTTTTTGACAGCACTAAAAAAAAGTATTCCATGTCATCTCTGTGTAGTCAGTCATTAATATCAGCTCATAAATTTGTATGTGTAACATTTAATAAAATGATTTGAGCAAAATGTTGTTTAAAATAGTTTTAAATGGAGAAGAACATGTCACACTGCAGCACATATCAGCTTCCCAAAAGCATTTCTTATTAATGGCCACAAACCAAAAATAATACAGTCTGTTCAGTATTACATAATCCTGGTTTATTGAGTCAAGGTGTCAGGACTGATGTCAGAGCTGCTGCACTGTATCTTGTGCTTTCTACAGCAAAGACGGGGCTGTTTTTGGTCTCTTTGCACCTTTCAGCAAAGAAAACTAAGAACATTGTTTAATAAGGGAATTTTCACTATTGCTCATATTAGGATTGGTGATTTGAATAAACCTCTAAAGCTTGAGGTTGGTGATTTTTATTTTTTATTTTTTTTTTTAAATTTATTTTAATTAATTTTTTAAATGTTTTTGAAAGAAGTCTATTTTGCTCATCAACATCGTCTTTATTTGATTACAAATACAGTAAAAGCTATAAAATTGTGAAATATTATTACAATTTCAAATAGCTGTTTTCTATGTGAATATATTATAAAATGTAATTTATTCCTGTAATCAAAGTTGAATTTTCAGCATCATTACTCCAGTCTTCAGTGTCACATGATCCTTCAGAAATCATTCTAATATGCTTATTTACTATTTTTTTTTATTTATTTATTTTTTTACATTTTTCTATTATTATCAGTTGAAAACAGGTGTGCTGCTTCATATTTTTGTGGAAATCATGATACAGTGTGTATATATATATATATATACTGTATATATTAATAATACATACAGTAGTCAGATGGTGTTTTCTCCAGTCTTGCTGTGTCCTAGTTGAATCTAAATGGTGGTAATTTGGTAAATCTAATTATGCTTTCAGTTTCATTCCAGCATCTCCTGCTGTTGATTTACTTTAGCCCCTCCCCTTTTCACCTAGCTCTGATTGGTTGTGCGTTTCAGATTTAGCCACGCCCACAGCTGAAGATGTCAGACAATGGGGAAGTAGAAGACAAGCCGCCAGCTCCACCCATGAGAAACACCAGCACCATGATTGGCTCGTCCGGTAAAGACTCGGGCCCACTGAATCACGGCTCCAAACCTCTGCCGCCCAACCCAGAGGACAAGAGGAGGAAAGAAGGCTTCATCCGATCCATACTCACCGGAGGAGGAGACAAGAGTAAGTGATTATTAAAACAAGGACTTAAAAGTAATCCGGAAAGAACAGAATTTCTATAGGGAGTCATTCAGGGTCAAAGGTCTCGAGAAGCACCACAAGACATCTGTATAGAAAATACCAACTTTGTGACCATAAACCTTTTGACCTTTGAGGTTTATTCAAACCAATCTGTTGAGTCATTTCCCCTTAGTTTGTTGTAGGGGTGGGGGGAAAAATCAATTCATATATGAATTGCCATTCAGTCTTCTAGCGATTTGCATCAATTCACAAATTTCAAAAGTTGATTTTCTAGTTAATATAATAATAATAATAACATAATGTTGTCAGAACAAAACAGCAACGGCAAGGAGGAAAAACAAATACATCCTGCCCCATTTTAAGTGAGGGCAAGGAAAAATATTATATTAATTATTGAACTTTTGTTATTATGGGAAGTATTCGGAAAGGCACGGAAAACAAACAACATGTTCTATGGAGCCACTAAAGGGACATGATTATCTGCTTGCTAGCGGTTGCCTGTTACATTACAGTACATAAAATTTCACTTGCCACATAAAGAGAGTAAGGAGAGATGACTGATAGGACGAATGCAAATGATTTGCAGATTCTGAGCACCACGGATAAACATCTAATCTTGTAAAATGTGTGCTAAGTACTGCCGCTCCATAGTATACACACAGTGCTTTTGGACCATCTGCAAACGAGCAACAGAAGACCCACTAACCCCCACATACAGTGCATTACAGTAATCCAGCCGAGTGGGAGCAAAAGCATGGATTACTGTCTCAAAGTTTTGAAGATATTGCTTTATTTTGGCCAGCTGCCACAATTGGAAAAAACTTGATTTAACTACTGCCTTGATCTGACTGTCGAGCTTAAGGTCCGAGTCAATTTTCACCCCTAGTGATGGTTGGCTTGATGTACTGAGCCAAGGCACCCAAATCAACCTGAGGGGTCATAGTGTTCCCACCAAAAACCATCACTTCTGTCTTGTTTTCATTGAAACTTAAAAAATTAAGATGCCTTAAAATCATCAAGACAATCAAGTAGCGATCTGACGGTGTCATTCTTTCTAAGTGGCACATAAATCATCATCTGCATAACAATGAGATTGTGCATTCAAAAGCGATTTCAATGCCCCACATATTAATAACAGCTCCGTGATGCCTGCAATTTATATACAGTAAAATTACCCAATGATAAAATTGCAAGAGAAAGCATTAAGAGATATTTTTTTTCCTACCATCTTGTATTCATTCCCTTTAGGGGTTCCGTAGTACATGTAATTTCCTTTCCAAACATGGTATTCAGATTCAGGCAAATCCTGGGAAGTGTAAAACATTTTGGATTTATTAAGAAGTTCATAGGAAACACTGATTTCTTGAGTCAGGGCTACCCGTACTATAGACTGGTGTGTTTTTGTATCACAATACTGGTGCATTTATTGTCCAGTGTGCACAAAAATATTTCATGAAGAATCGTGATCAGAAATTGAAAAATCGTGAATCAAGTTTTAATCGAATCGTGACCCCAAGAATCGATATGAATCGAATCATGAGCATATGAATCGTACCAAAAGATTCCCTCTCCTAGGTTGTGGCAGCAGATTCTCACACGTCTCTAAACACCTGTGCGTCCGCATGTGTCTCCGTGTCAAGAGTTCGTCTCACTCATGCGTTCTGAGCAGCTTGTCTTTCTGCGGGCCTGTTTTGTGTTAATTACAAGCCTGTTAGCACATCGTTAATATTAAAGACCCTGCCTGGCTTCAGCACAGAGCAGATGAGGACGTTTATAACAGGCATTAGCAGCATCCGCACACATGAGTGACACACAGGAACTGGAGCAGAGCGTAATACATCCCAGACAGTGTATAAATTGTAATGATGACTTTATGAAGATCAGCACTGGTCCAAAAAACGTATGAGCTTAAAATGGCAGACAACTAGTGTTAGTGATACTTATATGCGCTAAAATAAGATTTCTCAAAAACTAGGGATTGGTGTGATGTTTTATGGAAATATTTCAGATAAATAGATAGATAGATAAAAAATACAATTATAAATATGTAAAATGAATATATTTTTCTATATCTGTGTGCAAAAGCAATTAGCCTACGAAATGCTACTAACATACTAGCAGCATGCTAAACATGCCAGCAAAATTGTTAACAAGTGCTAAAACACGCTATGGCAGCATGTTAAAACATGCTAACAATGTTCTGAAAAATGTCAGCAAAATGTTAACATGTTAGTAATGTATTAAATCATGCTAACAATGTGTTAAAACTGGCTACTAACATGTTAAAACATTAAAGATGTTCTAAAGCATGTTAGGAACATGTTAAAACGTGCTGGCTATGTGTTAAATTATGACAACAATGCTGAAACATGCTATAGCATCATGTTAAAACATGCTAGCAATGTTCTGAAACATGTTAACAAAATGTTAAAACATTTTAGCATCATGTTAAAACATGTTAGTAATGTATTAAATCATGCTGACAATGTGTCAAAACAGGCTACTAGCATGTTAGCAATGTTCTAAAACATACTAGCAACATGTTAAAATGTTAGCGATGTTCTAAAACATGTTAGCAACATTTTAAAACATGCTAGCAAAGTGTTAAACATGTTAGTAATGTATTAAATTACACTAACAATGTGTTAAAACTGGCTACTAACATGTTAAAACATTAAAGATGTTCTAAAGCATGTTAGGAACATGTTAAAACATGCTGGCTATGTGTTTAATCATGATAACATTGTTAAAACATGTTAGCAACATGCTAAAACATGCATGCTGAAGATATAAATTACTTCAGACTACTTCAAACTGAAAACCTTCATGTTTCTCAGGGTTTCAAGACAGTTTGTCTTGACAATCTTTTTTTATCTAGTTAACATTTTAATTTATTATTTATAATATAATAAAAAAATAATTATGCAATAGTTTCTCATTATTCTGTACTGTATCTGTCTAATAAAGAGACAAAATAAAAAAAAAACATGTTTTACACTAAATATTTGAATAATAGAAGTTTAAACATACATTAACTGTTATTCTCTTCTTTCACTCACCTGTGTCTCCGCCCCCATCCTCGCCTTCAGCCAATAAGAAGAAGGAGCGTCCGGAGATCTCTCTGCCGTCTGACTTTGAGCACACGATCCATGTTGGCTTTGACGCCGTCACTGGAGAGTTCACTGTAAGTCTGAGCAAAGATATTTTCCTGCAGGATGCCCACATGCTCTGTGTAGAAAACATCTTTATTTATACATTCAGACATTATTATATATGCATATATTTCTATATTATTAGACTCTCTTTTTGTGACTCCGCATCCAGTTATCCAACCACTAGGAACAAAATATTGATTTAGTAATTTATTGTAAATACTATAGTGTTTTTGAACCATACTGTAGTAAAGTATATTATACTGAAAATTTTATAGTATTTAAAACACTTTAATGAATGCTACAGCATACTGTAGTATTAACTATAGTGAACTGATAAACGGTAATAAGTATTGTAGTATTCTTGAGTTTTTACTACAGTAAACTGTAGTGTATTGTAGTATAATATACCCTATAGTTGTAGAAAACTTTGTGCAGTATTGGTTAAGTAATTTGTTTAGTACTATAGATGTTATATTACCACAGCAACTGTAGAATTACCACAACAAATTAATTCAAGTACTTTACTATAGTATGGTTCAAAAACACTATAGTATTTACTATAAATTACTAAAGTATTTTTTAATGTGGAAAGACAACTTTTTTGACAAATTATGGCCAAATCTAAATGTAAAATACACTTTTACCCTGCACTTAACCTGTAAAATGAATGAACTCATCTGATTATAAAGGGAAAATGCTAAAGAATACAAGCAAAAAAGGACAAACGGAAAGAAAAATGGCTGAAGATGTTCATTTATAGACTAGCACCCGTTTGACATCAGCAACCCAAATATAGAAAATGAACCTCCAGCAGTTCAGACTCGTAGCATTAACCTCCGGGTCCAGATCTGTCTTCCTCTTTACATCTGGTTTATTATATTTGATGAGATATTAAATGAGCTGTGCTCTTTTCCTGACCCCTAAATCAGCTGTGCGTTTCCTGCATGTGACACTGAGTTGAGTTCAGTTTGTGTAATGAGTGTTAATGAGAGCCGGTGGGTCAGAACCACGCCAGCAGAGACGCTCAAATTACTTCAGTCCATTAGACCTTAAACTGATGCCGGTGGTCCAGCAGCGTGTCTTCACCACAAACACACTCAAACTGATCGCAATGAGACCATATTAATCTGTCTGTCAGGTTTACCATTGCTTTTGGCAAGGCATGCTTGAGAAAGCTGCATTGTGCCTGTCATAGTTTTGGGTGAGAATACAAACTGATTACCGTGGTTTACACCGTCTTCAGTGCTTGTTTTTGTGGCTCTCTGCGTAGGGCATGCCTGAGCAGTGGGCACGGTTACTCCAGACGTCCAACATCACCAAACTCGAGCAGAAGAAGAATCCTCAGGCCGTTCTGGACGTGCTTAAATTCTACGACTCTAAAGAAACGACCAACAGCCAGAAATACATGAGCTTTACAGGTGTGACACTCACTTCCATATTAAAGATATATAAATATATATATATATATATCATATAAATATATAAAATGTGTATGTGTATATATATATATATATATATATATATATATATATAATTGTAATATATAATACATTTAAAAAAAAAAAATTATAATATAAATATATAAAAAAAAAAAAAAATATATATATATATATATATATATATATATATATATAATTGTAATATATAATACATTTAAAAAAAAATTATAATATAAATATATAAAAAAATAAAAATATATACACACACACACACACACACACATACATATATACATTTAAAATTTTTATTTTATATATTATGTATATTTTATATATTATATTTTATATATAATTATATTTTTATTTATTTATATTTTTATTTATATTTATCCTTATATATTTATAAAATAGCATCTCTTTGTATAATCACATCTAATGTTTTTAATCTTCTTGATTTGATGTTTTTTTTGTTTTGTTTTTTGATACTGGGCTCCATTCATGACATGAGCAAAATGAAGAACAAATGACTCTGTGAAAGTTGCATAAAACTTAAAAGCTCATTTTAAAGCTTAATTCAGTTTTGTGTAACAATTTCCATACGAATGATTTTTACGCACATTTTACACAGAACAACGGTTTTGCTGTGTCAGATAATTATCTAATTTCAGGGCCTGTGTATAAATCTCATTATTTATATATATATATATATATATATATATATATAAATAAATAAATAAATATGAAATATAACTTTTATTAGTGGCTTTATATCAGCTATTGAACCCTTTATAAATCAGCAGTTGAAAAAATAATACCTGTAAGGTGGTGTCTGTAAATTAGATCTACTGCATGTCTCTTTCTCATTTCCAATTCGTCTGTTTTTAATTTCAGATAAAGGTGCGGATAACTACAGCTCTACCAACGCAGTGGTGAGTCATTGTGAAGTCTGACTGTTTTCCAGTTTTATCTGTGACACGCAGAGAAGCGTTTGAGGTCAGGAGGGGAATGTGAACAAATGTCCTCTCGGCTCACGCGACAGATTGGCAGTGGATGGGACGGGAGGAAGTTTGCTGGGGGGAAGTGCGAAAGAGAGGAGGGAACCGAGAGCTAAAACTGGGGGGGGATGCAGTGAACAACAAGGTGACAGAGTCCCGTAAGAGCTGCCCACTCAACAGAAGGACAGAAGTGATGCCAGCCACTCCAGGCAGTGCCAGTGGGTTCATATCTCTCTCTCTCTCGTTCTCTCGCTCTCGTTCTCTCTCTCTCTCTCTCTCTCTGCACTGTGAATCAGCATCTTTTTTGTCCAACTCTCCTGCTGAGTTGTGCTGTAGCCGTAGTTCAGACCGAATCAGGTTAGATGTGAAGCGGGATGGGGAGTGAAGATTTATTTTGGGTGTATCGGGTCAGCTGGTGAGGGTTGAGTGCGGTTGGTATGTTGGGGTTAGGTTTGTTTTGCACTCATGTTGTGATGTCAGTCGGTCAGCCTCACTTCCTGCTCGGCTTGTTTCACGCTCCGCAGAACTCCAAGACCGTTTCCGAGACCCCCGCCGTGGCCACCGTCTCCGAGGATGAGGATGAGGATGAAGCCACGCCTCCACCCATCATCGCACCCCGTCCCGAACACACCAAATCTGTGAGTATTTACTTATATGGCACAATGAGCAGTTGCTGTGGTGTTTTAAGCGTTTTCTAGAGTGTATAT
This sequence comes from Tor tambroides, assembly GCA_021397915.2. Classification (NCBI taxonomy): domain Eukaryota; kingdom Metazoa; phylum Chordata; class Actinopteri; order Cypriniformes; family Cyprinidae; genus Tor; species Tor tambroides. Next base: position 9,983 of record JAFVLL020007145.1, on the reverse strand, counting down.
ATTTTTAAATACTAGTATAGTTTTTTTTATAATTAATTATTATTATTTATTTATTAATTAATTATTTATAATGAATTTTTTAATTGTCTTTTATTTTTATATTTTTCATTTTAGTGTAATTTTTAGTAAATTTGTGTTTATAGTTATATAATTTTTTTTTTATTTCATTTTTAGATTTAGTTTTAATTCAGTTTTGTTTTTTATTTCCACTTAGTAATTTTAGTGCGGCAACTTAAACTTATTGCAGTTAGTTGCCGAGGCAACAGTTCTAATTTCATTTGGATTAAGTTTAAGAAATTTAAGAATTCTCTCAGTTATGCTCTCGGCTTGAGTTCAGTGTGCTTTATAGGTATGACAAAATTATACTTTCATTTTGTCAAGAAATGGAAAAGTAAAATAACACTGTGCAAATAATAAAAAAATAAAATAATGTAAAATAAAATGCAAATACTCGCTTTGAGATGTTGCCTTAAATGCTTACGGGAAATTAAAAAAGTTGAATTAAGTTAATTTAGGCCTTATGTTTGGGTGGTTGCTAAGGTGTTTTATGATGTTGCTAGGTTATTAATATTTTGAATTTGTTTTATTTCTATATTTTCAGTTTTAGTGTAATTTTTTGTAATTTTTAAAATATTACTATATAGATTTATTTTTATTATTTCATTTTTAGTTTTAGTTCAATTTAAGTTTTTTATTTATTTCCAGTTAGTAATTTTAGTGCTTCAATTTAAATTTTTTATTTTCTGTTATTATTTTTTTTATTAGATAATATCGTTATGTGCTTTGTGTATTTTTATTAGTTCTTTTTTTTAATATTGCTATTTAGCTTTAATTTATTTTTTATTTTTAGTTCAGTTATTTTATCTTATCTTATGTTTGGGTAGTTGCCAGGTGGTTGCTAAGGAATTTTGCAAGGTTGCTAGGCAGTTGCTAGAATTGAAGTGTTTCCTGTGGTGTTTTTGATCTATTCGAAGTGGTTGCTAGGCAGTTGCTAATGTGTACTGAATGATTGTGAGATGTTTAGCAGCAGTTTTATTTTAGTATTATTTATAATCTAGTATAGTTTTTAATAATATTTTGAATTAGCTTTTATTTTAATATTTTTATTTTTGTTGATTTTTTTTAATTTCATTTTTTGTTTGTTTTGATTTTTATTTATTTTAAATTTATTTCCAGTTAGTAATTTTCACTCTTTGACTGAAACTTATTTCAAGTCAACACTTCTCATTTTATTTTATTTTTTTTTAATCTAATATTTGTTTTATTTGATTTCAGCTGTATTTCAATTAACAAATTATTTTGAATCGATTTAGTTTGAATTAACGATAATAATCTTGGTTAGTAGATTATTGTGATTGGTTGCTAGATAGATAGACAGACAGGCAGTTGCTAAGGTGTTTTTAGTGTTTCCTATGGTGATGCTAATGTATTCTGAGTGGTTGCTAGGTAGTTAGTAGGTTATTGTGTTTGGTTGCTAGACAGACAAACAGATAGTGGTTGTGGTGATTGGTTTCTAGGCGGTTGCTAGAGTGTTTTAAGTGTTTTCGAGGGCATTGCTAAGGTACTCTGAGTAGTTGTGGGGTGGTTAGTAGGTTATTGTGGTTGGTTAGACAGGCAGTTGTGAGGGGTTTTCAGTGTTGTGGGTGTTGGCTGGCAGATGCAGATGCG